>PVIR01016535.1:0-36446 GCA_004026965.1 Petromus typicus | reverse complement strand
TCAGAATGCAACACCAAAACCTCACCATCCATTCCACAAGATACATGTATACAACAGGGAATTGATGCTACCAAACCCTTTCAAGATTGTTATTTGAAGTAAGCAAATATCACTTTTCTCTCTCTGGCCTCTGCTTAGAGAACTTTATTCAATGTGATCTAGCTTGTAGCCAGCTCCGTCTGATAATTTGTTAATTTAATTTATGGAGTGCTTACTACTATATGGAATGGAGCTGGAAAAAGATGAAAGCACAGGAAGGTATAATTTCTGCCATGAGGAGCCTTGAACTTGAGTGGGAGGTGCGGATGGATAAAGTAAATGGTAGGTACTCAGTGAGTTCAGCAGAGGGTGGCTGATGTATCCCAGGAGTGTGTGTGTGTGTGTGTGCATGTGTGTGCTTGCATGTGTGTAGAAGAGGGAAGTCAGGGAAGTGATGCCCGGTGTGAGACCTGAAGACTGAGTAGGAGTTGGGGTGTGGGTCTCTGGGTGCGGGGTTGGGGAAAGGAGAACAGACCAGCTGAGGGGAGAGCATGCACCCACCCCAGAGGGGGCTGAAAAATCCCTGACTGTAGCTAGAATAAACCTGCGGCTTGTGGAAGATGTGGGGGTAGAAAAGGGAGTGGCGATCAATAGTTTGATTTTTACTTAAATTCTATAATAAAAATCCTGGAAGCCAAGTATGGTGTGCCTACCTCTAATCCCAGCTCCTCAGGAGCCTGAGGCAGAAGGATCACAAATTGGAGACCAGGCTGGGCAAATGAGGAAGAACATGCCTAAACAAAATAGAAAAAATGAAATAAAGACTGGAGATGTAGTTCAGCACATTCTGAGTTCCATCCTTAGTACTGGAAAAAAAAAATTCCTGGAAACCTCCACTCAGCTCTGGTTCTGATTTTTCACCTGCGTTTTTATTCTGTATTTCCAGCTGTTTACAGGGTATCTCCATGTTTCAATTAAATTCAACATGTTCAATATCACTCAGCACCTTCACTCCTCTAGTAAATATTCCAGAATGTTTCTCTGTCCTAATTTTTCTGTCTCTAATATCAGATCAGCATAATTTCAGTCTCCTACCACATTTTTCTTCCTCTCATATCTTCACCCACTGTACCCAAGCTGTCACTAAATCTTGCTAATTTTTTGACTGAGTATCTTCAAGCTTTTGTTTCAGGCACTTTTTGGCTTCCCTGAAGATAATTCATCATTCTTTTTTTTTTAATAATAACTTTAAATTTTCACCAGGGCTATCAAAATTCCAAGTGGTATAATTTGTACTCTTTTGAGATATCATTTTGGAAAAGCCAGCAGTTCTTAAAAATCACATCAAACTATGAAGTAGGAAAAATAATATCAGTGGTCAGTTCAAAAAAGCCTCAAGTAATTCTTATTGGAAAAAAGATAGTTTTTAATGCTGCATTTGTTCTGAGGCTCTACTGTCTTCTGATGTTGTAAAAAGCTTATCAAGCCTCCACCTGGAGGCATAAACTTTTATTACCAACACAGAAAAACCATAACCAAGGCTTTCATTCTTGTAATTATGTCCTTCTACAATCTCCTCACTGGATGCATTACCTGCAAATCACTCACCCTAACAAAAGTTCAACACTGTTTAAACTTGTTCTTGACTATGGAGCATCTTACTTCATATTTGCTCAGCAATTCATTATAACCACACCCTAAGAACTGGACATGGAAAATCTAAAACACAAGGACCAGATTGTATTTAATGTCTCAGGAACAAATGATAATTTCCCCCAGTTGTATTTTGTCATATTCTAAACCAAATATCCACTGGCTGAAATTTTCATTTTAATTTGTAAGTATTTGTTGAGATTGATGGACTGTGTTTAGCTTGCAACTGGTTGTTAAAGGTATGGTAACTATGCTTTCTGAAGTGAAACAGAGTATGTGATGTGACAATGGGATAGAACTCTTAAAATCAGCACTACCCTGGAAAATTCAGATTATATGATTGCCATAGTTACAGGGATTGAAGAGAAATATTGTCCCTTGAGCTCACAATGTTACTGGAAATACACACACTCATTAACTTTATCATCAAGAAAACAGTAGGTAAAAGCTTAGTAGAAGAGATATTTTGTTAGCCGGGAGGATTATAGCAATGAAAAAAATACAATCACCTTAAATATTTTATTAAAAAGGTACGCACTTGTGATGGGTGCTTTTAATTGTCACTTTGGTTGGACTATGGGACCTCACTGTTTGGTCTAGATTTTGTATAGAAAGCACTGGTTAGATGAGATTAACATTTGAATAGTACACTTTGAGTTCATCTGATCAGCCTGCATAACATGGATGATCTCATCCAACCTGTGAAAGGCCCTAAAAGCAAAGGCTGTGGTTGTCCCCAGGAAGAGGGAAGTTGGCCTCTGGACGACTTTAGACTCCAGACCACAGCACTGACTGCATCTCCAGCCTCCTGGCCTCTGAAGTTCTGTGGCTTTTAGGGTTAGAAGGCCTACAGTGGTATGAGCCAATTCCTTAAAATAAATCTTTCTGTTTAACACACACACACACACACACACACACACACACACACACACACACACACACACAGAAATGCATACATAAAAACAATCTATTAATTCTGCTTCTCCAGACAACTCTAATACAGCTCTCCTAAGAACTGTTTCTTTCTCACCTTGAACACACTCTGCATTTTCAAACATCATTTTATCTGATTTTTTTTTTTAACAAGTGGCAATACCCCCGTTACTATCTACGTCTAGCAATGGTCTTAAGCATCAGTCATCCACTTTGACGGTCCACTTTGATGCTGAAGATAAAATCTAGAAGCCAAGGTGGACTTATGAGAAGAAATGTAATTGGATTTCACATGGAGCAAGACCAGAAGGTATGAGAGCTGGAGGAAATGTGAGAAGGACCCAAGTGAGACAGAGAAAAGAGGAAGGAAACATGGAGAAGCCGACTCTGGCCTTTTGATTACGAAATGTAGAAGAAAGAAACTGCGCGGGTGCTTGGATCTGTGAGTGTTTTTACTGTGAAAATGTGTCAGAGGAAGAAGAGAAGTACAGCAAGACTGATCAAAGAGTGTGGGGTCACAGTTAAAACCACCTGGGGAAAAAAGAAGCATGCATTTAAGACCTGTGAACTCAGCCCTTGCTTAAAGTTTGAGGACCTAGAGTTTCTATGAGCTGTTCGGTGGAAAACTTTACAGGTCGATCTGTTCCACAACAACATGTGAGGGCCTTCTAGCAAGAGAATTCTGGATGGAATAACTGATAGTTGATTTCCACATCTGATTTAAGAATTTAGCAGGCCCACTTCCCTGAACTGGCGATAGAAAAACACTTGGAAAGGGAAATCTTATGAATAATTAGACATAATTAGATTGTCAGCTCATGTATCATTATGCTTTGCCTCTCAGGGATGTTTTGCAGATTAATTAGTTAATGTTTGCAAAATAAGCTCCAAGTGCCATGTATCATTGGCATAGAATTTGATTCTTCAGTGTGATGAATGTAATTAAGTCATGTTGATTTCATAGGAACTTTCACTGCAAGCAAACGTCTGCTCTGGGGTGTTTTGGGGCACCAGTGCCTCGTTCTCTTGCTGGCATTTCATCAAGAAGAGCTCTTGATGGCGGGCACTTTGCCTGTGCGTGATACAAATCTCAGGCAGAGTAAAGCATTTAAAGTGTCACGTTAGGACTGTGGCTCTTATTGATGGGTCAGGGTTATAGTTGACAACATGGTCATTAGCAGGGAAGACTTGAACTTCCAGAGAAGTGGGGGAGAAACTAAGGGACTGTTTTGGGCCCTACGTCATCCTTGCCTACTATATTATAAATCATTTAAATATCCTTCCTTTAGGAAACTTATTTTTTAAACCCAGAAATGGCTTTAAATATCCTCAAGCCATGCCTACTAATAAGCTTTTCTTAAGCAGTCCAATTGATTATTGACTCAGAAGTCCAACATGATTCATAGTTTTAGATTTGGTGATTTTTAAGAGAGGAATTAAAAATAGGAAAGTGTACTTGGTAGGAAAGTAATTTCCAAACATTTTGGTCTCGGGCCTTCTGCATACTTTGCAAAAGCATTGAAAAGCCCCAGTGAGCTTTTGTTTACATGGATTATGCCTAATCAATGCTTGTTATATTTTAGTTAAAGTTAAGAAAAAGATTATAAACTATTTCTTCATTAAAATCACAAGCTTATTACATAATAACATAAATAACACATTTTAATAAAAATATTAGTGAGGAGAGTGGCATTGTTTTACATTTTTATAAGTTTCTTTAATGTCTGGCTTAATGGAAAACAGCTGTGGTTTCATGTCTGCTTTTGCATCCAATCTGATGTGATACATTGTTTTGGTTGAAGTTAGTTGAAGAAAATTTGGTCTCATGCAAATCTGTAACGGGGACAGAGAGGGGTATTTTAACATCCTTTTTTAGATAACTGTGGTTATTCCTTTTGGATCTGACAGCAAAACTTAACAACAAGTAGTTTCTGAAAGGTGAGTTCCTGAGACTCTACGAATGCTTTCTGTTCTCTGTTGAATTAGATCCACTGTCTGTCTTGTAGTGGTGTTGAGGGTTGGTGCCTTGCTAATTTGAAAAGCATCCGTCCACTGAATGATACAGATCTCCCAAAGGTCGACACATTTCAATGTCAAATAATCACTTTCGTTAATACCACCACCGATTTCATCATAAATTCTTTAAGTATTCGTATGCTGTCAAGTTTTCTCAAACTCTCATTTTCACTTGAAAGCTGGACTTTTATTATTGGCAACAAAAGTTTTCCAATGTTTTCCTTGAAGTGATATTCTCACTTTGTTCATTTTAGGGGAATATCTGCCAAATATCCATATCTGAATAGCCATCATTTGTTTTCAAGTAAAAACGGAGTTCCATAAAAAAGCAACTAGGTTAGCTTCCAGTTTAAACAGTCACACATACAATTTTCTTTGAGTCAAAGTCATACTCAGTATACACTGAGGTCTTAATGGGACTTTCTCATTCCCTCACATGGATTATCAAGGCGCTACATACTCCAGGGTCAACATTTTAACAATTTTTTTAAAAAAATTCTTTTACCATTGTTATTGGGAGGCTCCTGCCAATGGCTTATACACTGCAGGTGCCATTTGGAGGAGCCATCTCAGTGAGTGCAGGTCTTACCCGTGTTCCTCAAGGGTGTTAACTGTTTCTGCCTTTCCTCTACCAATGAAAATGCCAACAGAGCAAAAAAATCAATAAAATCTTAATTTGATCCTGAAAACAGCACTGAAATTACACTGAAATTATCAGAAGGGCCTTGTGGACATCCAGGGTCCGCAGACAGTTCTTGGTGAAGCACTGGTTTGGACTTGATCTGCAGGTAGAGCAGAGAAGGTAGGATATCATTTTAGAGCAACTCCTTCACCTCTGGGTGGGACAGTGTGAGATAATACAATTTAATGAACTTCATGTTTTAATTTTTTCTTCCATAGCAGGCTGTACTGCCCCAAATGCTGGTTTCAGCCTCATACACAAAAAGAAATAGCTCTGACATTATGATACAATGTACACATACACACAGATACATTTATGAAATAAAACTTCTGTGGAAATAATATCCCTACAACTTTTGCTGCACTCTAACATTTAAGAAAGTTTTTTTTCTATTACATTTCATTAAAGAAAATGTTGGTCGTGACCCACTAAATTGATTTCACAACTCACTAATGGGTTGGAAACCACAGCTGGCAAAAAGATCTGCTCTGAATAAAGATGCTTTCATTTTGTAATATATAAATCCTCTCACAGACTGATTACCTTTGTTTTGAAACCCAGTGTGCCCCGGAATTTTTAATGGCTTGTTCTGCCATTTCTTGGTTTGGCTGCAAGTGATTTTAAACTGTGGTCAAATGAGAAATCTTTTGTTTCCAGGATGCAATGTGTATATTATTACATAAATTATTTCTTTGAGTTTTCTTTTTCCTGAGATAGTCTAAATGTTTACCTGAGTTTATAAAACCTGATGTTTTGGCTTCAGCATTATGGATAAATATACTCTACACAGCCTTATAAAGGAGGTTATGTGGAGATAGATACCACAGTAATTACTGTTTCACAGAATGTGTTTTAATATATTCTCAGAATCTAGATTTATAATCTGTTTGATACTGTGTTCACTTTCGACTCTGTCAATCCTTTGAGGATTAGTTCTTTGACAGATAAAACTAATTTTATAAGCCAAAATGAGATGGCTAACCACTTCATTTGGGGTTTTTGGCTTTAAAGTTAAGTATCATTTATTCTTGTTGATAGGATGGAAAAGATAAATGGTAAGAAAGTAGAATATAACAGAACAAAAGAAATATCTCCTTTTCCCTCTCATGCATTTGGATGCTCCCTGTTTGTCCTCCTTTCAAGATCTTCTTCCCTCTCTTTTTCTTGTCTAGGGTCTATTTTTTGAAGCCTCTTCTGGCCCGGACCTTATGCATTTCTCCTCAGTGTAAGGTCAAGGTGTTCGCCTTGCCCGGAACCCTTCCTTCTGCTGTCATTCTCCTCTGGTTTCATAGGATATGGAGAAGGGCTAGTGGAAGGCACCGCAGGAGGCACGGAAGGGAACCAGCTGTCTGGAGCAACTACACAAGAGAGAGATGGCGTGGCTCTGAGTCGGGGTGCTGCCCTGGGAAAGGAGAAGAGGGGCAGGGGTAGGGCTGCAGGGGGATGAGAAGATGACTTTGGGCTTTGGGCTTGGGTTAGTTGGATAAGCTAGGAGGAGGAAAAGTGACAAATTCTTCTTTTAAAATGTATTGTAGATGTTATGGACGATCCAGAAGAACATACTGTAATGGAACCTGGCTGGAGAGGTGCTATGTGATCGATGCTGGAACCACTGTTGAAATCTGAGTATAAATGAAGTCACAGAAACAGAGAAGACAAAAGAAAAGAGGAATTGATTATGAACCCACAAAGGAGACAGAAAGAACAGAGAGGAAAAGGAGTTTGGCGGACCAAGCTACAGCTTTTGGAAAAGGCCGACCTTTCTTTCCTTCTGGACCAAGAGTATCACAACCACTTCAAGCAGAGGCCTGATGTGAAGAGCAATCGCACAGCACTTGGGGACAGCGGACATGGGTTTTCATTTCCTCACAAGTGTGTCTTCTCATGGTGTGCTCTTGGCCATGACCTCATGGTGTGCTCACGACCGTGACCTTGGGCACTCTGTGAACACAGTTAGGGAACAATCGGAGGCAAAGCTGTGTGCAGCAGGTCGTCAGAAACAAAGCGCCACAGGCTAGCTGTCTGAGTGGAGGAAGTCTGAGGACCCTGCTGAGTGTGTAGAACTTGAGAAGGGCGTTAAAGCATGATGTGTATGACATGAAGAGTAGTGGAGGGAGAACATATGAGGAAGAGGGTTCTGCCTATGAAGAAGGGAAAAGTACACATGTATGTGAAAAGTCTTCTTTTAGCATGAACAGTTGTTCTCGAGTTTGTTTTATTCACTTCCATTTTAGAAACGTACTCGGAACCTGCTGTGCAAAATTCTCCTTGTGTTGTTGGTACTACTTCACATAGAAGAGTAAGCAATGGCTCAAAAATCCTCCTGCTTTGTAAGTAGAATGTACAAATGAGTAACTTACTGTTTAACTTCTGAACCAAAAGGCAGACTGAGGAGGTTTGGAACACAGACTAAATGCGATACGAACAAGAGCCTTCTTGGATCTCAGTGTGAGAGAAAAGACAGAAACTGATTTCACCATGCAAAAAGAATATGATCTCAAGGAACATAATTGTATGGTGTACTGTGATTTAAAGTAAAATATCAGTTTGGTTGTAGGCCAGTACTTTTAGGTCATGATGCTTGTTCTTTGGAGAAAAAAATAAATCAGGCTAACCTGCAGGCATTTTACTCCACTGTGTTTTTAAAAAATAAAGCTATGAGTTTGACCTCTAAGAGTCAGTTTCAGAGTGCTATGGGCTTTACTAACCTCACATTGGAACAGGATCAACAGCTTTGGCTTGGACAACACGCGCATGTGTTGCTGATATGAGTTTGTTCGGCATCATCAGCGGCTTCCTAGATGGTCTCAGGGCGGCTCACCTTGCTTTGGAGGAAACCACTGAGCTCACCAATACTCATATTAGTGAGGACAAGCCTGGGATTAGCAGCTTTTCCCAATAAAAACTCAGGCATACTAAATATGTCATCATTGGGAGATGGCACTCTTGTTTAAGAGGATTTGGACACATACATGGCATTATTATGTTATTAAGTTTGCATTTATATGTTAGTTTATGTTTGCCAAATGCAAGCACAAAAATCATTTTTTTAATTATGCAGGCATTAAAGTCTTGCATCATTAACTACATATTTAAAACAGCTTTGTATCACTCGTGAAAACTATTTAAAATATCCGATGATTGAATTTTCTCTACTCCAACACTCAACTGCTTCACAGATAAAGTTAAATTGTTTGTTGTCTCGCCATTAACTAACTGATATTATTTTCCCATTAATCAAAATTTCAAGAGCAGAGAAATGAGGCAATTTCTAGAGATATATTCATCGTCCACTGTTAAAAATCAAGACTCATATTCTACTTAAAAAAAAAAAGAGCCTGTATTTCTACAGCATTCCAAGTGGGCAACATGTTATTAAGAGAAAAGGAGAATAATAAAATTAAAAAATTATGACCGTCACATTGAATAACCAAGAAGCACCAAGTGGAAACTCATGCATCAGCCAAGAGAGACTGCGGCTCACTCTCCTGTCTGTCACCACCAGCTGGCAGATGGGTTGAAAAAGCATAGTAAGTCTCTGTAGGCACCCAGCTCTCTGCTTAGGCAGAGGTCTTTGCCCTGCCACCCCCGGCAAGAGAGAACTGGGGATAGCCTGGAGCTTAGGGCTCCATGTGGCAGCTTATCCCATTGCTAAGGAAACGGCAGGGTTAGCCAACAAAAATGAAATTCAGGTTTGGAACTGGCCTTCACCTGATACATTTTAATTGATTGCCATGTGATTGTCCATCTGTTTATAATTTGAATCTTTTTTCCTGGTATGAGAAATGCTTTTCTACAGGGCGGGACCCGAGCTCCTCTCAATTTCTATATGGAAAAAAATATTTTCTATCTTTTCATTACTTTGCTGAGTAGCTTTCAACAAGATTTTGGAAAAAGTCTGGATCCAGATTTATAAAGTATCAACTGATGCTATGCTAAAACAATGTGGATATTTTACAGATTGTAAAGCTCTTATTATTAAATAATTTTTGGTTATGATAATTTTAATAATAGTAGTAGTAAACTGTTCTAGAGGTTGGAAGGCTAATAAACCTTTAAAAATCCATAGGGATTATTTAAATTCAATTTCCACCTTAAAGACTAAATCCAAAATATTATTTGGCCATGGTTATATACTTTATTTAATTGTCACCATTTAAATGATTTACAAAAACTGATGCAGAAATAGTGGACCAACATTTCTAGACCATATTCTAGAAATATAGAAATTATTGTTATCCACTTAAATAGGCTAATTTTCACTGGTCCAACTTTAATTCTCTTGTCTAAGGCTGCCTTTTGTGAATATCTTATTAAAATCAAGCAATCTATGTAAGACTTTGGAGCTATACTTTTTGAAGAAAAAAAAGCATATGTTCTCCATGTTTGTTGCGTCGACATCCCTTTGGAGGCACCATCCTTAATCCAAACTCATGGAGTTGGAAGGTGGGATGAGGTGCTTTTTCTCTTTTTTTCTCAGGTAGCTCAGGCCATCCTGGTGCACGTCAAAGTTTAAGAACAATTAATTGAACGAGGTCAGCCCAAAGGCCCCAAACTTGCTGTTTCTGTAAAATTTTACTGGAATGCAGTTTTGTCTGTTATTTTTCTACTGTGACTCCCTTCACACTACAAAAGCATTGTGGAATAGTTTTCTAAAGGCTGTATGGGTACTAACCTGGAAACAGTTATAACGTGACATGTCACAGGAAAATTCTGCTCATTCCTCAGCTAAATAAATAATGTGGAGAAATGTTTTTTCCTGATACAGTTATTTCAATTCATTCATTCTTTTATTTTCACCCAGACAAATAAGAACTAAAAATCATAGAAATGTTCCTGGGGTTAAGAAAAACTTTAGATATTGTCTTCCTCTTCTTCTTCCTCTTCTTCTTCTCCTCCTCTTCCTCCTCCTCCTCCAAACTTTTCAATTGTTTGAGGAAAAAAGAAGAACTAGACTGGACAAGAAGTTTTAAAAATTGACTGTAGTTGATGAAGGTTTTGGAGATTTAGTGATATTCCAATTTGTTGTAGCAAAATGACTCACCACTGAGTTAAGCTCTGTAATGTGTGTAAGATCATAAATTTACTGCTCACTGAAATTTAAATATAAGAATAAGTAAATATATTTGAAACATACTCATCTTGAAAGGTGACTAATATTAGAGAGATTATAGAGGCTTAGAAGTGCACTTGAATTCAGCAGGGCAGTCCAATGAGGAAAAGGGCTAATAATCTATGAGGCTGCCTCGCCAAAGACAGCACATCATAAAACAAGGATGCTTTTTGGTGATATAGTACAACAAGGCTCCACACACAGTATGAAGCATCTTGAAATGTGAATAAATTGGAAGAAGTTCCAGAAACAATAGTTATGCTCAAGTGAATGGGAGGACTGAGCTGTAGCAAGGCCTTTGATTTACATAGCATGATTACTTCAAGGCACACACAACCCTTCCCCAAGCTGGGATAGATTTTTCTCCCAGGGCCTGCAGGAGATGTTGAATTGACATCACAGGGAATTGTCAGCAGAGAAGAGAGACTGATTGCCAGGCTGCGGGAGGGAGTTGGGGCAGGGAATTAAATTCCTTACACCTTGTTCATCATGACATTCACTAGCTTCTTCAAAGATCTTCACTGATTTCTTATTATTTAAACAATTAAAGTCAAACCCAGGCTGGCTCCTCTGATGTGTTCTAACCTGTCCCTTGTGCAGCTATTGTATAGCATTCTCATGCCTCAGACCTCGTTTGATCTAATCAGAGGAGCTGTTAATATCCCTACTTTAGAGAGTCAGAGCTCAGGTAGAGCCGATGGCTAGATAAGCTGATTATAAGTGCAGCTGAACTTCCTGACTCCTGCACCATACAACAGATTCATGAAGCTTTTGCTCTAAATTAGACTTGTTCCCCAAACCCATCTCTCCCTTCTCCATGTGGAATGCCACCTTCCAGTTCTAATTCAGTCACTCTCTGCTAGCAAAGCTGTCCTGAGCTCCCATTCCACGTCTTCCTTCCTGTGCAGCTTTTTGATACCACTTCTTTTCCTCAGAGTCCTACCATGCTCTGTGACATGCCATGTGTTGCTGGATATTTGTGCGGTTGCACAGTGACATTCTTGGGTTACATTTTAATTTTGCACACATATATATCCTATTCTTCCAATAGAATTGTAGCTTTTGGATGGAGTGTTTTGTACCATGTAAATATTTTTCTCCTTCAGAATGTCCTAGTGCATAAAGCAAGCTGGGATTCGATAAATATTTGTAGGACAAACAGATGATTTCATTCCCATGGTATCTGTGAATATGATTAAGAGAAATTAGATGTAACTGAAAAACGTGGACCAGGTTGAATATGACAAATGTGTTTTTAATAGCACATTCTTTTCTATTGAATCAAAGTGTTCCAAAGGCAACAACCCCTGCGCCACGTGTGGCTGCAGCCCAGAGTCCTAAGGGCTGATCGTTCTGAAAATGGGCATAACATAAACCAGCCCATAAGAAATTAAGACTTGGAAAATGTATTGATAAGACAACACTTTTGTACCTTCTATTTCTGAGGCCAGGAGCGCACAGACTTTGGGCACACACAGTAAGAGAAAGGGCGTGTTTTCCTCCTCAAATGCTGGTCTGGCGGAGTCCGCCTTTCTGAGTTCAGCACGCTCCATGCTCTTCTGGCCTGTGCCCAAGGGTGCAGCTGTGACAAGACAAATCCCGCCTGCTCTTCTCCTTTCTCCTCAGCGATGGACCGACAGCCAAACGCAGTTGGCTTTGTAAAGCCTGATAAATGCAAAATAAAACCCGTGCGAGTTGTACCACACAGGCGGGGTGCTGCCCTGCCGCCCGCACGACGCTCACTTTCAGCCGCTCTCCCCAGCGCCGTGTCTCTGAGTTGTGCACTTCCTCTCCAGTTGTGCTGATCCTCCAAGACTGGCGCGTGGAAGGATTCATGGCTGAGTTCACTTCTCAGACTGACCACACCTGTGACCAGACTTCTGCGGGCCCAGAGCGCCAGCTAGCTTAGGCAAAGCTGTGTGGTCCACACCGTATTTTCACATTTCTGAATGAGTCTATTGACCAAGCAAAACTAAATGCTAGGTTTTGCCTATTTACATTGATCACTTCCTCTCAAGCTTACCAGGCCCTTCCATCACAGAAATGAGTATATTATCTGAGTGTTACCTAGAAAGTTAAAAACTTATGTGGTTTTTATTACTTCTGCGAGAGCCTCTCAATTATATTCTACACACATATTTCTTCACTTAAGAGTAAAACAGAGCTATGTAAAGTGAGCAGCATGTTTATAGTAGATCCCTATGGCTTGCTATCAAATTAGTGGCAAATCAGTATTACAGTAAACAGAGGTCAAAGATCAAACCCACAGTTTCACGTAAAATTCAAAACATGAGACACAAACTACAAAATAGAAGGTTCGTGTCATGAGACCATCAACTACTCTTAAAAAATAATCAAAACCAGGAAAAGATGAGAGAGAACAAAATTTAAACATAATTTTAGCCCAGAATTGAGGCAAAAGCCAGACCTTGCAGAGAACTTTTCAGACCATGACAACTGACTGTGTGCCACTCATCTTAAATGGAAACACACATCAAAAAGTGGCAAGAACCAAGGGTTAGCAACTCCCGGATTCTGTTTGTGGACCTTCCACTGGCTTTGGACAAGTCAAAATCTGTCTTCACTTTTCACTCTGAAAGTCGGTGGAAACTATTGTTTTACTTCTCTAGATGGGGAACTCTGGAGAGAGTCATGCTAATAAGGAGACGGTGGTAATTCTCTCCTAGATTTGATTAGAGGTATTTTTGAAAAGTCAAATGATTTAGTAGCATGAAATTGTACACACCACACCCCATTGTTACTGTAGGCAGCTCTTCACTCTTGGCTTCTAAGCAAGCAACTAGAAGAATCACATGGATTCCATTTTAAATTGCTCTTTGAAAATAAAACAAAAAAACCTGTAAAATTTGATTATCATTTAGACCATATAATTAAAATTGAAATCTTAAATTAGTTAATGGTTCACACTTATCATTACTAATCTAAGATTAAAAATCTTGAATTAAAATGTAACTTTCACTGAATGCTTAAATGAATGACTAGGTCGGATGATAAATATTATAGGCAGAAAGGAAGGCCTTTTAAAATAGAATTTACAAAGGCTCCAAAAGAGTTCTGACTATTCAAAAACAGTTCAATCAATTTTAATCACAGTGCTGCCCATTAATTTGGAAGTATCTGCTTAATCGATGCCACCAGATGTCAGTATATACTGTGTAATTATTTCAGAGTTCTCAAAACTATCCAGAGTTTTCATTTCAGTTAATTAAAATGATATAGCGGTCAAATAATTAAAGCTGCCTAGAGAATCATAAATTTTATTCCCCCATGGCATGTTTTATGGCAGAAGCCTCTCAGCTGAGATGAAAACTTCTAATTTCCCAGCAAATCTCATCGTTGAGGATGGTAGAAAGCAGGACTAACATGTTCCAAAAAAGATGCGTGCATGGTCATAGGCTCAGGTTACATGTGGAGGGACATAAATATGAGCTTCACTTCGACAGGTCAGCTCTGGACCTCTGCTCTTGGGACTGGCTGAGCCAAGTGACCTCACTTTTCCACCAAGGAAATAAATACTTTATTGGCATTTGGCATTTAAGCCAAAAGAGTAGAATTTTTATTAATAGAAGAAACAGATAACCTACTTTGGATACCTGTTGGTACATTTATGTCTTTTATCTTACTGAAACAGTGAGTTAAGAGAGAAAAGCATCTGTGAAGCTTTGTAATCCTAGTAAGCACTCACCTCTTTTTCATAAGAGAGAGAATTTCAACTTGCTTATTAAACTTACTAAGTTTGCAAGACATCTCAAATCTTCAATTTTTCATTCAGTTAGAAAAAGTGATGTCGGAGTTGGAAAATTAAAGGTTTAAGTAAATTTGGCAAAATTTCTCAATTTTTAAGTATATAATTATCAAGTAACAATTGGTCCATTATTTAAAAGAACAAATCTTGGAGCCTGTTAAAAAGTATCGAGGATAAGACTTAAAGTGTTATGTAATAGCATGCCTTCAATACTGATATGTTGATATACAGGTGCACTTTGATATCAATAGCTCTACAGATGTTTAAAGTCTCTGAAACTTTACTAGTTTTCAGGAAAAATAAATTTTGCATGAAGAAGGTTCAGGGTGGAATTTCACATTGTGAAGACTGTGGGAAGTGTCCCGGGGACAGCATTGTGAGGCAGCTCCAGGCTTCCTACTGCATGTGAAGCTCACCTATTATCTTAGGAACAAAAATGTCTTCTTTTATCATACAAGTTGATATTACTATCATCTTCACACTTGAATAGGAATTCTTTGAAATATTAGTCATTAGCAGGAGAAAAATTGCTAGTCTTGGATCTTTACAACAGTAAGGAAAGTTCTGTAAAATGTCTCGGAGTATTTTACAAACACATTAATATACCTGCAATTGTGCTTCTAAAAATATTACTTTGAGTCTACTAAAAGTTTATAATGTTTGTAAAATGTTCTGCAAATGGAGCTCTGTCTCACTCCAAGCGCATGTGTATATGTACTATTTCTCTGGCTCATAGAAATGCTACACCAAATAGTTAAGGACTTTCTCCCTATTTGACAGCATCAAATAGGGAATTTTAACTTTATAACATATGTTTTATGACACAGACACCCAAAGACATTGCATTTGAATATTTTCACTCATGTGCCACCATAAAGCCTTGGAAATCAGAAAATTTTGTCTGGTAACTGAAAGCAGATGCTAAAAATGTCACTTTTAGACAAATTTTACTTGTCCTTGAACTTTTCTCTGTAAAAATACATTTCACAAAATACAGAGAATCCCACCCACTCCTCAGGCCCTCGGGCATTTGCACTACTTAGTTCTTAATAACAGAAGTTCTATTGTGAACTAATTTATTTTATTCACCAAAACTGGTATCTAGGCAACAACTAATCTTCCCAACAGGCTGTTTAGACAAGAAAATGGCAGGTATAATTAATCTTTTAAAGCTGGAAAAATAATATAAGAAGCAGAAGACATTTCACACACACCATCTCATTTATTCCTCATTAAGCCTTCTGAGGTAACAGTTACCCTTTCCCCTTGACCAATCAGGAAACAAGCTCAGATAGGTTAATGAGCTTAAGGTCACTATCTATTTAAGTGGCAGAGCCAGAATTTAAACTCAGATCTGCCTGACTCCAGAAACCATGGTCTGTCCAGTCCCAGATGTTTTTGTTTAAGTGACTTATCCAAAATTACATGATGAGGGATAATAGAATTGGACACAAAACTCAGTGCCAATGTTCTGGATTATGTTTGAGCAGAATCCTCCTAATAAAGCCCAACAGTCAATTCCTACTCACTAACCAACAATATCCTACATTTTTTCCCTTTCTTTTATTGCTGGTCCTGATTTATTCCATACACTCAATATGTTAACTAAATTACAGGTTTGCTTTCTTGTGAAACCCATAAGCCACCCTGAGAAGATCAATCTGTAAATCATAGAGGAGATAAAATGTAAAGAAATCTCAGTAAGGGTCACCATTCAGATGTGGTTTTAACCGCAGAGACACACATGGATATGGTCAGCAGTCTTCTGTGCATTCATGAGTCATCGATGGGGCAGGAAGAGGGTCTTGGACTGACACTTTTGTGTTGACTCAGTGCTCCAAATGTCCTTATTCTCTTCTTCTCTTCATTTCTCTACTCTAGTTCAAAACCATCATTTCCAAAACAGAAAAGAAAGAGAAATGAAGAAAATAAGCTTGTGAGTACCTGGATGAATTTAATACCAAGTTCTATGGAGTTGACATTGCATTGACAACTTGAGGACCAAAATACTGATGTACTTTAAGTTCAGTCTGTTTATTCACCATGGATGGCAACAGACTTAAACCAACCTCACTCCAAGGAGCAATGGGGAAGTAAACCTCTTTCCCAGCCAGACTGCTCTGTTTGTTTTTAATTGGACGATTGAGGCAGTTTCTACTTTTGTGTCTAAATGATGATCCCCAGTGTTTTGGAAAAGTAATGAGATCCTTCCTGAGGCTAATTTGGAGCCAGCTCTCAAAAGATCACAGAATATTGGGCGAGCAAGCCTCCTCAGGACACCAACACTCGCTGAGTAAACACGGCCCAAAGGCCGCCATTTTGTTCTGGGGAGTGTGGAGAACATGAGTAACCAAGGGAGTAGGGAGGAAAATAACTTCACAGCGTTGCACAAGTCTGGCTTACTGCTTTGCTACTCCCTGGGGAAGTTCACAGAGTTTAGAAGACCATCTCGATGGGGTGTTCATTCCCCAAATGGTCCTGTGGGGGATGTTCAGCTCTTTGCTCAGCCATAACCTTAAAAGTTGTCTTGTAAAAATTCCAGCTGTTCTGACATAATGGAAGAGAAGCTCACATTCTTGTGTGTTTGCATATTCTGTGCAGGGGTAAGAGGGTTTATGCCAGCTCATCCCTTTATGGGACCTTAGGATAGGAATGACCCAAAGCCTAGGTCATAGGCCTTGCATCACTCTGGATGCAAGGATGCAGACTTCCACAGCATGGTGGCGCTTCCCAAGGCTTGCTGTAGAGCTGGGTCAAAGATTTCAAATATATTACTTCTCATCTTCTGCTTTATTTACTTTCTAGGGTAAACACATTTCTTGCTCAGGTAATGGAAATAAACCAATTGATGTTTCATTGACCCAAAAGAGGCAAGCTTTAAAAGATCTGTGCAACAAAAAGAATTTAGGCTGTGTAAAAATAACTAACTTTTGCGAATATTTTTACTAACAGTAAGTCTTTGTAGTTAAGAAAAATTAGGATACTCAACTACAAGATTTTGAAACCTATCAATAGTTCTTAGCATATAATCATTTTTAAAAATGATATTATATTTCAAAGTAGATTAACTAGCTTTCCTACTTCAAATTGTTCTGACTCACTGAAAAGACAATGTCTGTCTACCTCTGTCTCTGTCTCTCTGTTTTTATCTCTGTCTCTGTCTCTCTTTCTCCATTTTGGGAAGTGTTTCTTATCAAAGAAAGAGAACTGTGGGAAAGCTCATGAATAAACTATGTATACTAATTCATTGATCTCTATAATCCTTATTGTCCTATAAACTAGATTTGTATCCATTTTCTTCCTTTTAAATAATACTATATCTGCTTTGTAGTTGAGACCAGCTATCATTTGACAAGTTCAGAAAGATTCAACAACTTCGCATATTTACATTTACCTATTACATCACTTCCAAAATGGTGATGGTTTCTTTTCTTGCTAGTCTGTCTTAAGATGTCTGGGTTTGATCTCCGTTTCTTTCACATGACTCGCCATTGTCTCTAGGGTGCATTCTAAACTGCTTACCCTGGTAATGGAGTCCCTCTGTGGGGCTCTAGCCCTGATTCCCACCAGCTTCTGCCATCCATTCTGGGCTACGACCAGCTTGTGAGACATCTCTCAGCCCCCTGTACTCTCGGTGCTTATGGAGGGGTGCATGTGCCGCTGGGTGTTTCTCTCCATCCCTATGGCCATTATCACCCCTCTCTAGTCACCCATCATGTCTCACCTTAATTATGTAGCCACTGTCAGACCAGTCTTCCTGCTTCTGCTCTTCTCCAACCCATTCTCTATTCAGTGATCTTTCTAAAATGCAAACCTGAATAAACCATGCAATGCTTAGGGTCTAACAATCCTTTCCCAGAGTAAATCCAGGACCCTTCATGCCTTCATCCTGCTTACCTCTCCAGACTGGCATCTCGCTAACTCTCTTAAATAGGCCCTTTGACCTATGGCTTTCCTCAGAAAGATCCCCTTGGCCCAAGACATTCTACTTGGTCCTATCCTGGCCAGTGCCTGCTCAACCTTCAGGTCTCAGCTGGGATGTGGTCTCCTCAAGGATACCACCTTTGACGTCACCCATGCCACTGGCTGGAAGGATGTTGCGTCACACAGTGGACCATATACATAGTGCTAACTACTCACTTTTATCCTTTTCTCATTGTCTAGTCCTGGCCTGCTTCTTGTCAGCTCCTGATGCTGGAGCCTGTGTACCCTAATAGGCACGACTCTCATCTTATTCACTATTGTTTCTCTAATGCCTGCTCTGTAACAGGAACCCAATAAATATACAGCAAAGAAAGTGAACACATGGACAGATGAATGGATATCTGGGATGCCCACTTGTCCTCACTTCCTGGTGAAATCGCTGCTTTGCTTCAAAAATTGGCTCCAACCTCAGATCTCCTCTACAGCTGTCTTTGTCCTCTCCCCTCTCTGGAATTAATGGTACCCTTCTCTGGGCCTTCCTGGAAATGTGCTGTAATATAGTCCAGTTGTAGGACTAAAAATATAGTCCTGCAATACTGAAAGCTCTTTGAGGGTAGGTATTATAATTTTTTTTTTTTTTTTGAGACAGGGTCTCATTTTGTAGTTGAGGCTGGCCCTGAGCTCAGCCTCAAACTCACATCACAGCAATCCTCCTGCCTCTGCCTCCCGAGTGCTGGGATTACAGCCGTGAGCCACCATGCCCGGCACTGTGATATGATACTGGTTGCTGTTGGGCGTGAGTCTCCATACCCAGTATTGTATGGTTAACCGGGGATCGAACCCAGGTCCTTGCACTTGCAAGACAGGCGCTGGAACCACTGAGCTAAATCCCAGGCCCTAATTTTTTTTTTTTTTTTGAGACAGGGTCTTGCTTGGTAGTTGAGGCTGGCCCTGAGCTCAGCCTCAAACTCACATCACAGCAATCCTCCTGCCTCTGCCCCCCAAGTGCTGGGATTACAGGCATGAGCCACCGTGCCCGGCACTGGAATGTGGTACTGGTTGCTGCCGGGCGTGAGTCTCCATGTCCAGTACTGTATGTGGTTACCGGGGATCGAACCCGGGCCCTTGCGCTTGCAAGACAGGTACCGGAACCACTGAGCTAAATCCCTGGCCCTGAGGGATTATATTTTTATCCATTCCAACCTTAGGCCCTGGTACAGGTCCCAGTACTCAGTATATGTCAGGAAACATTTGTCAAACTAAATGCTTTTTTCCCCTCACATCTGTCTATCCACATCAGTTTAAAAGCTTTATTAAGATCACAAAACTGCAAAAAAATGAAAATAAAGGATATAGAGAAAAACAGAAGGAGAGCTGTAGCACTGTGAGGAAACCATACACAATAACCCCACAACAGCCAAGCGCTTTGCTCCCGGGGCTGTCTGCCCCCCACCTGGGAACACTGTCTCAAAGCATCAACCATGCTAGCTTGTCTCCCCAGCAGGTATTGCAGCTCAGCCCCTCCTCAGCCACTTGGAGAGAAATATGGTTCTTCTCCACCAGGGTAATATTCATGGATTAGCAGAAGTGATAACAAAGCAGGTGGTAAGCTCGCAGAGGGCTGAAGCTGAATGTCATTCGAAATGTCTCTGTAGGATTCAATGACTGGAAATAGCTCTGTTTTCAAAAAGACTCAAGTCATCCTTTTCACCTTGTGTCTGTGTTTAGCCCAGTCCATATCTTCTGTCCCGCTGAAATTTCTCAGCCACCTAAATGCCAGCGTGAGCACCAGCTCACACGAGTCCACCTTTCCCTCATTTAGCACACTGCTTTCCTCTGCTTGGTCACATTCCCTTCTGCAAGTGCATTTTAGGATGCTTGTCCCAGAAGTTATTCATTCTCATTAATTAATCAAGCTTCCTTTCCCAGTCCAGTTTCTCTAAGTAACTTTCTTCTTTATCATCTCTGTTTCCTGGTTTACCCTTCTAGGTCTCCTGAAAATAGTTCTTTAATGCCTCAGTTTCCCCCTCATCTCACCTTAACAAGCATTTACAGAGTGTGCACTGCATTCCAAACAATTAAAGTAAATAAAAATAAACAATAGATAATGGCTCTCCTCAAAAGAGCTGTCTGTCTGTTTCTCTCTCTCTCTCTATCTGTCTTTCTCATGCCCAACAGCACATCAATATGGAACAGATAAGAATCAGTGATGATGAACCTTATAGAATTTTCAGTGGCAAAAAATAGCCCACTGTGGCACCTGTGTCTTAAGTTCACAACTGCTGAGTGATAATGGATAGTGATAATCTTTGTCCTCAGTGTAGATCCTGCGATTAAGATTAGGCCATCTAGGAGAGAGTGATACAATGAAACAGAGAAGAAGGAAAACACAGTCATGAGTGTATTAAAAACTGAGAAAACACTGGGTCACTGGGGCTCAGTCTTGCTGAGAGCATGTCAAAACACGGTACAGGTATCTTTGGCACATTAAGGAGTTCCTGTCCCTCATTAGTTAAGGAGCTGTGCTCGGGCAATAACTCCCTTCCTTGTTTTGGGAAGACTACTGCTGTGGTCAGAGAAAGCCCTCAAGTTCAGATCCAGAGGCCTGAGAAACAAGGTCATAGACCTTGTTTATGCAAGGATTGTCTGTTCATCTCTGTCAGGATTCTGGGGGAGCCCCAGGGGATGTGAATGACACACCCATAACCCAGTTGACTGCACACAGAAAGGAGGGGTGAGTACTGTCCATCAGGAAAATCATCACAGAGGTGCTGACTTAGCAAGGTACTGACAGTGAGCAGTTCCCCCAGGTCGAAGAGTGTGAAGTTTTTGAGGCCAAGGGGACATTATGCAAAAGGGCTTCAGAATGTGAACTGGCACTCTGCTGAGGGGTACCTCATGTCACTGGCTAGCGACAAACCCAAAGGGGTAGGAGACATAGGTAAGGTGAAGGATGAGAGGGGCTTCATTACATTTACATTCCATCTTTCCAAGGCCAAGAGACAAAATCCACAGCAAAATGGAGAAAGGGACGGGCCCTGATGGAAGGTCTTAGTCATCACTGTCCACACTAATGAACTATCGCCCCATTTTCTGGATCTGCAATATATTTCTCTACTTCCACACGCTCCTGGGTACCCACAGTCGAACAGGTGCCAGGTGCCAGCTGTCAGGATATTTGGGTGACCAGGCAAGTGTGTCCATTTATGGATCTGGGACAGTCTCCAGATTTAGGGAATCTATTTAAACCTTTTACAGATTTTAGCTTCTGACATCTTGAGCTCCAGTTTGTTTACTCACTTCCTTGAGAAGAGAGATTTCCTTTTCCTGAACTTCTCTCTTTTGCTGTAGTCATTAGCCAACTTATGTGGAATAAAGAACTCAAGGAGTATGTGGCATTTGCAGTGTAATTACGGGCCCAGGGAAAACAGAGCATGTGTTGTTGACGGAAGAAATATGAGCCTCACAGGGGAAAAGTGTTCAAAATGAATCGGGAGAGTCTTGCTTCCAATATGTACTTCTGTGTTTAAGTGAATAAATAACCCAGAAATATCCACAAAAGAGAAAGCACAATTAACAAATCATGACACTCCCACTCCACCGGTGCTCTTCATCTACCTGTGAGGTATTTCCTGTCTGAGAAGGTCACAGAGCAGCTCTGCTGAGCTTCGTGAGCCATCACGAATCCTCAGGAAACTCTGCTGATGATACTTTCTCCATCGTGTTGTGTTTTACTTCATCGGCAAAGAAAGAAGGGAAAAGACAATGACAAAAATAAAGCAGATGGGGGGGAGTTCTTGTTTGTTTTCTTCTTTTAAGAGCAAAAGGCAACTGGAAACATTGAAGGGAGAGGAGAGGATGTAAAAATTAATTATAGCATAGATCAACCAAGGGCTATGTTCCGACCTCTGTCACAGTACCAGCTTTGTCCTTATGCATGAGTCAGACTGGCCCAGGGGTCAAATTTGTGACTGTCAAGAAACATTATTGCCTGTGGTTATTTTAATGGAATTCTAGAATACAGTTAGTGTCAACCTCATTCCATAGCACTGGGCAGAGTTTCTCAACCCAAGCACTATTGACATTTGGAGCTGGGTGGCTCTTTGTTATGGGAACTGTCCTATCTACTGTAGGATATTAAATAACATCCTTGGCCTGTAGCCACTAAGTGGATTCCAGTAGATCTTCCCTTTTATGTTGGGGCAACCAAAAATATCCTTAGGACTGCCAAATATCTGAGCTCCCATTCTACTGAGAAGTGGTATGCCCCTCTTTGAAAACCATGGAAATAGTAACTGCTATAGAAGCAAACTTGTCCTATAAAATCTCTTTAGTAGGAAATTTCATTTTTTGCCCAAAGAAAATAAAGAAGAAACAAGCTTTTGCCTTTTGTACCTTTGGTCTATTGTTGCTTTTATAGCTTCCAGAGTCTTTTTATCATCCCCAAACACACATTTCTGTATAATACTTTGTCTTTATTTGATTTTTTGTCAGTTGCCTTCAGCAGGTTGTAGTTACTAAACCAAAACCTAGGACCTCCCGTGGCTTGGGAACCTTAGGTGAGCTGATAATCAAATGTTTTCAGACACAAAAGAGGGGGGGAAAAAGAATTTTTCAGGTCTTTCCTATTAAAATACTCTCTTTTAAATGATTTTTTGGGGTACTGGGAATCTAACTCAAGACTTTGTTCTTGCCAGCAAGCATGGTGCTGGTGAGCTATATCCCCAGCTTCCCCTGGGGGATCCATTTTTAATTCTCAGAAAAAAAATGTCTTGCAGATATTCCTCAGAGATATCTTTGTGGTTTTAAAGATCTCCAAGCTTTATCCAGAAAGTAGAGTTGGTTACCAAAGAAGGAGTTATTGGCTTCTCCCAAAGGATAGAGTTGTGAAGAGGGGAAGCAAAAGAGGAACAGAGATTCTGAGAAGAAAAGAGGCCTAGTTTCTTAGTCTCTGGGATCCCAAGACAGCAGTGGAGGGAATGCTCTGACTTGGGAAACTGTATTTGGTGAGCTAAGTAGCAGTGAATTCAGGCATTCTCATGAAGCTCAGGGCAATGCTAGGTCTGGATTGCAATCAAGCACATAAAAAACTCATAAAGCTAAGTGGTATCTGGATAGGTCATCCACAAAGCCACTGACACATTCCACAATGAAGCAGGATTTCAGCTCACCCTCAAGATCTGTGTAGCCTTGGCAAGGGGTCAAGTGGAGGTGCCTACCTTCTCCTTCCACCCCAAGCCCTGTCTCCCTGGGATATGTAGCAGAGAGAACAGGGCAGGGTGGGCTGGCTCACTGTCATGCCTCCGTGACCTCAGTGTGTCCGACCAAGCTGTATCCCACTCCCCCGATCAGTAGCACTAGCTGCCTCCAAAAGGACACACACTGGGAGCCTGTGGGTCCCTTGGTGCAGAGATCCATGGAAGAGGCCTTATAAGGGGGCTCAGGGCCACTCGGGCAGCACTCCCAGCCCCCAGGAACCCAGGACATGGTCTTGACATGGGCTTCCTATGGGACTCTTCTCTTGACTCCTTGAACTCCTTACTTGAAAGGCAGTCTTCTAAAACATGTGGCTGATGCTGGGAACCCTTGTAGAAAACATCTAAAAACAAGATTGGCAGGGATCAAGAAGGAGAAAAAGGCCATGGCCAGGACCTTGGTCTTCAACAAAGGAGAGAGACAGAGAGGTGGGGGAGCATGTTTTGGGGAAGTGAGTGTCAGTGATGAAAAATATAGAGGAAATAAATAAATATAAACAAATGGCAAAATAAAAAAGAAGAACTACCTTAGTCTAAAATAAAATTAAATGCACGGTTGGCTCCAGCTCTTGCAGAGTGGTCATCTGGTTTTCTCCAGTAGTCAGTTCCTGCAGAGTTAAAACAAAACATGCAGCAGAGTTGGAGATGCTGGGGAGATGGCTCACTGTGAAGTGGCAGCTGGTAGCGCAGAGAGAGAGAGAGAGAGAGAGAGAGACAGAGAGACAGAGAGAGACAGATGGGGGGAAAGAGTCCCCAAATAGAAAAACACATTAGTTGGGGGTCACTTAGTTCCAGGGCAAATATCTCCACATGCCTCCCCAGGACACAACTCCATTACAGCACGGAACAATGACGAATGTGCTTTTAGAAGTTTCCATTTTTGGGGAAAAGCATTTGCTTTCAGTTGTCTAAAAATGCATTCATTTAGAGCTCCTCATTCTCCAACAATTTGGTATGAGTTAGATACTGCTGCTGTTCCTGTTGAGTTTGAGCCCCAGATTTCGGTGGCCTCTTCTCAGAGGCCTCTTCTCAGTCAGCATCGTCTGACTGAGTTTTGGTGTTACTCTCTTCTTCCTCCTCTCTGTCCTGGAATTCCACCTGTCCCTCCATGGAGCTGCGCTGCAGGACCACTGCCTGGTCAGGTAGGATAAAGTCAGTGCTACATATCTACGCGTGAAAGCGAGGCAGCCACTGTACTGCTATGGCCCAGTTCACAGGTTTGCCATTAGGCGATCACAGTCTCAGATGGAACTTTCAATTCTCTTACAACAGCTGGTGAGTGGCAGGAACAGATGCTCCCACTCAGTGGAGCAGCTCGCTCAGGAGTGGTGGAGAAGAAAGACGATGATAGGTGCCCTGTTCCCAAGCTCTCAACCCTGGAACACCTGGGATTCTGCGCTGGGGTGCTCGGTGCCATTTACCAGGAGTTAGGTCGCAGTGCAGTACCAAGAGACACCTGCTGTGGCCGTTGAGGGCTCAGCGTGGCCCAAAGAGGAAGCTCCATTCCTCCCCAGCTCACAAGTGCTCTCCTTTGAAGGTCAGCTCTGATTCAAGAGTCAATACAGGGCCCTGCCACGTGTCAGCATTGTGATCAGCCTCTTTCTCCTGTCCAAGCAGGCACCGTGGCCCAGCCTAGCAACCGAGCCATTGGATATAACAGCTTTTATGGGCAGAGACTTTGTGTGTCAAGCGATTGACTTAAAAACTCGAGGGGGTTGTAGCCAACTTGTGTACATATCTTGGGCCTACACTTCTGTACATTTATCAGCAGGATCAGCACCCAGGCTCTAGGGCCAGCCCTGATCAGAACAGGTGCATGAGATGAGATGATAATAATGCCAGTGAGAGAAGAAGGAGAGCTATGTGTATTATAATCCTATTATACTTAAGTTTGGCCCAAATGTTTCTCCATACTATGTGAACTGAAACCTAACATGATATGTAAGAGATACGAACAAACTAGTAACACATAGCTGAGTCTCAACCAATCACAGCAACCGAGCTACAATCAAACTCAGGCAGCCAATTATTCAAATAAGGCAAATGTCAAGCTTCACCAGTCCAGCTGTCCTTCTACTTCACTTTCATTTTCTGCAAACTGCCCTTTTTCTGCACAGGCTGTTTTGAGGTCACTCTGAACCTATTCCATTTCTGGGGGCTGCCTGACTCACAAATTGTTCCTTGCTCCATTATACTCTGTTAAATAGAATATCTAATGTTTTATTTTTAACAACTCTATTTTACAGCAGTGCTTTGAAATTATTCTTATATTTAAGGCCTACAACTATTCTGTGAGTAGCAATTACTTTCAGAGACAAGAAAACTAGACTAGGAGAAAATATGTAAATTGGCCCAGGTGATTAGAGAGTAGTGACCACAGCTATACCAGACTGTCCCTAGACGTCCCCTCACAGGTCTTCACTTGGGAAGCTCTGGCTACCAGCGGGTGGCAATTATTGATCTTCTCCAGTGTCTTAGGCCCTGTCCTATCATTGCCGAAGGGGCTCATTTGGAAGCATTTTCAAATGTTTTTTCCATCACTGAGTAAATATATTAAAAAGGAGTGCTTTATTCATTAGTAATTCTCTTGGACTGACTTTCAAAAAAAAAGACATTTAGAGTAAGAGAAGAACACAATTCCCAGGGTCCTGCTCAGCTTCCCTCTTTGAGGAGCAACGGAAGACAATGAAGCATGGAACCACGAGGTTCCCCATTTTTCCAGCACAGGCTGTTAGATGTGGTCACCCCTGCAGCCAGTTGTGGTGGGACAGCAAGGGAGTAAACAATGACAGCGGAGGGAATCACGTGTAGAGAAAGCCCTGCAGGAGGAACGTCAGGCAAGGCTTGGAGGATCTTGAATGTGAGACGGGGGTGGGGGGTTGATTTTATCCTGTGTTGCCCAGAACTATAAATTGCACCCCCATCTTTAAGAGATACAAGTAAAGACTAGTGCACTTTAGAAATTACTTTTAATTTCTGAAATGTATTTTCCTTGAACGTGATTTTGAAGAGACAGGGTCATGCGGAACGCGAGAGCCATAAAAACCCCATTTGGACACTCTCCCAGGCCACTGAAGCATACAAGTGTTTTGCAAACCATCATCTGACAAGTCCTTAGGAGGGCACTGTCTCCATCTGGAAATAACATTTACCCAATTTCCAACACGTTTTCCAATGCCCCAGCCCTCTTCAGCTGGAAATCCTACTTCCTTCCTGACTCCCTTTATTTTTGACTTTAAAAATAGCACACAAACACCTGTAGCAAACATTTTGCATATCCCAGTCATGCTGCCCAGAAAACCCAACAAACCAGGAAGGAGAAAGAAGCAACGACATGCTCCGGATAGTTCATGTATATTCCCTGCCTGATGCCTTGTGGTGCGTGGGGCTTATTTCAAGAATGAGTAGCTGAGAAAAGCAGCACAACTGGAGCCCAGAGCCTGAGTAAAAAGTCAGGCCCCCTGGGTCACGTGGTCACTAGTAGTTAATCCTACTACCCAGAGTAGTGCTGTGGGATCTGAAATTCTGAATTCCATCTTCAAGGTACAAGGAAGGTACAGAATAAAACTTCTATCAAGTATTTTGAGCTCCATAAAGACAGGATGTCCAAGCTGACAGTCCTAGGTATGTGTGAGAATATGAAACTAGACCATTATAGTTTAAAACAAAGCAAAAACGACATAAAATTTTGCATGTTACTAAAGTGATTTGAGATCTGTGTATGCTGGACCTACAACATATTTCCAAATTTTTGCAGGGCCTCCAGTCCCTTATAATAAAAAATGAACTTATATTTATTGAATAGAAGTAAATAAATTAGCTCTCTTCCTTGCTTTTCAAGTACTAATACTATTCCTCTGCACTCTGCATCTACAATAAATTTCACCTTAGTTGCAATCACATTTTTCACTTCCCTTTCTGCTTCTGATAAGCCTATGTCTTGCCTGTGAGACAATATTTCCAAATACTGGATACCACATGAAGGAATTGGGGAAAGTGGTGGTGGCAGTTGATGCAAAGCTGCTCAGAAAAGAAACCTTTGGAGGCTTGGGAAGCATCTCCTGAAAAGACTAAAAGGCACTCATGCCTAGAAACAAGGTATGCAAAGAGGTAGGGAAACATACAAGCTACAGTGAAAATATTTGCAAAAGGTATATCTGATAAAGAGCAGCTATCCAAAATATACAAACAATTAATACTCATCATCAAGAAAACCAGCAACCCAATTAAAAAATGGGCAAAAGATCTGAATAGATACCTCACCGAAGAAGATAAACAGATGGCAAATGCCTATGAAAAGATGCCCAATGTTGTGTGTCTTTAGGGATATGTAAATTAAAACTGAGTTTCCACTGCACACATTAGATGTGTCCAAAGTCCAAAGCCCTGGAGATACCAAAGCTAGTGAGGACACGGAGCCACAGGAACTCTGCTTTGCCCCTGCTGAGAATGCAAATGATACAGCCATTTGGAAGACAGCTCGGCAATTTCTAACCAAACTAAGCATATTTTTACTATATTATGATCCAACAGTCATGATACCAGTTCCTTGGTATCTATTCAAAAGAGGCGAAGACTTATCTCTACACAAATATCTACACAAATATCCATAGCTGCTTTCATCCTAATTGTCAAAATTTAGAAGCAACCAAAGTGCCCTTCCGTAGGTGAGTGGATGAAGTATGGCAGATGCACTCAGTGGAATTAAATTCAGTGCTAAGCAGGGATGGACTATCAAGCCATGAAAGGAAATAAAGGAGTCCTAAATTGGTATCAGTCAGTGCAGGGAGTCAATCTTGAACAGGCTACATATGGTAAGACACCAACTCTTTGACTTTCTGAAAAAGACAAAACTACGAGCACTCTAAGCACATCTGTGTCTTTTAGTGTTTAGGTGGAGGGAGAGGTGAGAACGAGGGACACGGGAGCGGTAAAGTAGTGAAACTACACGGTACGATGGTAGTGCTCAGCACGCGCTTTGGAAACCCCGCACGATGTGCAAGACCAGGAGGAAACTCTACTGCAAATTACGGGCTTTGGGCGACAACGACGTGACTGTGTGAGTCCGTCGACTGTGACGAGCGCTCCACTCTGCGATAAGATACTGATAGTGGGGAGTCCGTGCATGTGTAGACCCAGAATATATGTGAGAATCCATTCAGTACTGTAATGAACCTAAAACTTTTCAAAAAATTCCATGTTAACAAAGCAAAAAGGTGGAAAAATTTATTAGTTAACACTAATCCAAGTAAGTTTAAAATGCCTTTATTAATGTGAGAAAAAATGTTATTATCATGGCAGATAATATTGTCAAGGAAAAACAAGGCTTTTTTTTTTTTTTTTTTTTTTTTGAGTCAAGATCTCACTTTGTAGTTCAGGCTGGCCCCCAGCTCACCATGTAGCCCAGGTGAGACTGGAACTCATAGCAATCCTCCTGCCTCTGCCTCCCGCGTGCTGGGATTACAGGCGTGAGTCACCACGCCCGGCACTGCGGTATGTGGTACTGATTGCTGCTGGGCGTGAGTCACCACACCCAGCATTGTGGTATGTGGTTACTGGGGCTCAAACTAGGGACCTTGTGCTTGCAAGGCAGGTGCCGGAACTACTGAGCTAAATCCCCAGCCCAACAAGGCTATTTTGTCATGATACCATGGTCAGTTTTTGAAGGGGATAAAGCACAGCATGTACCTGGAAGTGCTGATCAGAACAACCCACCGTAAGATGTATTTTAATAAAATTGCATGGCTTTAAAGAAAAAGAAGAAAAATACTTTGAATGTGTAGGAAAAAAAAGAGAATGTGGTATAAAAGAGAAAGAACATTAGGTTTTCACTGTACTTTTTGACACTAATACTTTATGCTAGAAGAAAATGAAGTATATTCAGACTATTCAAGAATAGACCGTCTGAGCCAAGGATTGTGCGCTTAGCAGCACTGGTTTCCAAGTGCGAAGGCTGTGGGCACACTATTATAAATGACTGAAGGACAGTGGCGCAGTAAGGCCCCCTAAGGAGTCTAGAGAACACGTCTCAAACACTCCGAATGACCAGGCGGATGTTTGTGAGGAGCAAGTACCTGTGGTGAAACTAAGTCTAGATGAAAAACGGGGCAAGAGGATAGAGTGGTCCTATGATGGTGAAGACACAGAGGCGCCATGTTTAATCACAGAGAGTGGAGAGCTCATGCACAAAAATGTTTGAAATGTCTTTGGCCATCATCACGAGAACAGGGCTAGTGATGCTATTCTGAATCTGCTTTGTGTGCAATATGGGATCAAACAAGTGACTACTTGTGAGATAGTCTCCTGTCCTCTGTGTCCCCAAGAATCAAGACTCTTGGCTTGGAAGAAGGGAGGTATTGATTTAAAAGTTAATAAAAGCCCCACTGTATATATATTTGCTCCCCAATCGCTACATCCCCCAAAGGGCTAGAGATGAGGATCAACTTGGTAGCAGTGGACCTCAGGCTCAAATTGTGCTGATACACCGTTTAACACAGTTAGCAAGGAAGCTGTGGAAACTTCTAGTTAAGACAAGTGGACCCAGGAGCCTTCTCGATGAGAACCCCACCAGGGCAGGATAGGAGACTGCAGTGTCAGTAATGATAACAATGGGCTGGAAGCCAGATTCTGCTCTTCACAATATTATTTATATTTTAAAAAGCAACCGCTCTCTAAAGAGGAGTCGGGCTTTTTATTTCACCCACTTTCCCTACTCCTTTGAACTAGACTAGGTAACCAAGTATTAGATGAGAACAGGGCTGCTTGAGGAAAGTATTTCAAATGATAACAAAAATTAGAATATTACCACTCTTCCACTCTTGGTGAATGAGCAATTATAGGTAGATATAGGTAGAGAGGTCCAAGGAATCAGGAGGTTTGTGTCGTTTAGGGACAGGCAGACATGGCAGGGACCACCACTGCTCAAGCCCAGATGAGTTAGAGTCAAAGTGGAGAAGCCATCAGGATGGCTTCCTTTCTGGGGCTCTGCCTACCAAGAAACTCTCTGATATTCATTATGATAGTGATGATTGCCCAATAATTCTTTCATACTTGACAAAGACCCAAAGATAACACATGGTAAAGAGGTTTACTATGTAGGAAGGGTGTGATTTTCAGCCTGGGATTCCCTACAGCTTCAAGTTAAGGACATACAGCAGAGCCCATGAGGACTCTAAGCACTGGGGCTGTCTCTTGAGACTTCTACATCCTTCCCTGTGGGGGGTGCTCACCGCAAAGCAGGATCCGGTTGGGTCTTTCTGATAGTATTCATAGGGGGAGTCCCAGCTGAACAAAAATCCTCAATTGCAGTATATGGAGTAGTTGTTTTGGGGCCAGAACAACTATCTGGGAGAAAGAATGCTCAGCTTTAACTCAGTGCATTCTTTGAGTCCAGTCAATTGGCCTGAGGGAGACCTGCGTATTGCAAGTGCCACCCCAATCCCCCAGAAACAGTATGGGTGGAGCGCCAATGTAAGGACTGAGCAGATGCTCCTACAAGTCTCTATTACAAGCCTGCCTGGAGATGACCCCCACTGGCTTCTTGATCCTTACGGCTGTTCCCACAAAGCTTATCTCTTATTGTGCTAAAGGCCTAAAAGGGCCACTGGCTGATACAGACAGTATGGAAGACCTTCACAGTTGAGTAGCCATGATGGATGTCTAGTACTGTCCACCAGGATTTTATAGCTCTCTGTCTTCTGGGCAGGTAGGCACTCACTTCTTGGCCCTTGAGGTTGGATGATGCCACGTGACTAGTTCTGGCCAATGAGCTGTGATTATTTAATTAGGGGATGAAAGGCCTTCAAAGTAGTTCTTCTCTTTCGCCATGATCATGGACAATGTTTCAGATGGTGGTTCCTCCATCCACTGGACTGGACTGTGAATGTTACGGATGTAGTAAACTTGTGACAGATGTGCATTAGAAGTGGGAAGCAGCCACTAAAACCTGAGGAGTGTTTCTGCAGAAGACTTACCCTTGTTGTTTCTGATCCTTTGGAGCTAGGGTCAGCAGGATTTCTGGAAAGAGACACTTAAAGACTAAAGCACAGCTCTAAATTTGTCATGCAGATCCCTCTTCCCTCCTCTTGGGTCTCCAATGAATCTTTGTCTTCACCTGAGAGAAGAAAGTTGTACCCAGTAGTGATGCACCAAGAGATGACACAGCCAGGAGCTTCTTTCTTGCTTAGCCAGGGGTGGTGTCCAAGATGAGCAGGACACAGGGACAGAGCCCAGTTGGGGGAGTTGGGGACTTGGGGCAGATGCAGGCAGCACTGTCTCTCTGCCGAAGAGTAACTTGGTTTTCAGAAAGGACAGGGCCAGGGAAGGGGCGCAGCATAACCCCTCAACACCAGGTAAAGATCTGTTGCTGCAGAAGGCATGGAAAAGAGGCTTCGGAGCTGGAAAACTCGGCTGAGAGCCCCGGGTGCTCCAGCACATGCAGATCCCAAATGTGGGAATGCTATGTGATGATTTTATGAAATATAAAAGTCAAATGAATTTTTCATGAAGAAGTTATCTTCCCAAGATGCAATAATGGAAAATTCCTTTCAAGAACTGGTGTTTAGACCTCACAAAAATGCGCGGCAAATTGCATTGTGATTTATTTGTCAATGTTTTTATAGGTTAGGCGTTACTTTCTACCCCACAGCTGGAGTCAATTTTTAATATTTAAAAGTGGAAAGAAAGCAAAACCTAAACACATCCAGAGCTGTCTGTTTTAGATTGAGCTTTTCCCAAACAGTGCTGTTTAGAACTGAACCCTGAGCATGGTCGGTCGGCAGCCAGCTGGCACTTACTTCCCCGCAACATAGAATTAAAATACCTGGGACCGTGCAGATTACATATAAGACCTCCTAAATCGTAGTTGGTGGATCTGGTGTTTATAACGGATTTCAAGTGCACGTAGCCTGCTTGCCCTCTCGATTGAAGAAGGAAAGAGTCTTTGTGTTTTCCCTTTGTACCCCAAGCACAAAGAGGCGTGAGCAGAATTTTCAAGTTGGGTGGTTTCTGGCCTCACTTGATAGCTAGGTGAGCAGGGACTCCATATGACAGTATCCCTGGTGACATCACTTGATTGCAGAGAGGCAAACTGATTGCTCCAGACCTCAACACCCAGAATGTCTTGTCTGGAAGTTGCCCAGGCCTGTCTTCCTGTGCCTCCAGGTAGAACTGCCACACCGGCCCTGCTCATGGGTTCTCATGACAAGGGTTCAAACTGCAACAAGGATCGAGCCTTGCAGCTTCACCCCACCGCTTCCAGGTCCCAGTGAGCACCTCATTCTACCAAGAGACACGGAGTTCACAAAGTGGGGCACTCATGCCGCCACCTGGGACGGGGTGCCCAGGGGCACAGCCCTCACACCTTGGTGCCAGCATCTCACACTCAGTGTTCAACTGCAGCCTCCACCGTGAGGCCATCAGGCTGCCACTGCAGTTGCTAAGGCGGCCATGTGTGTGCTTACCGACAAAGGCCTGGTAACACACAACATCTGGAGGGAGGAGAAACACTGGAAGTGGCAGACACAATGCCTTCGGGTGCATGGCTGACATCCTTCTGAGCTATGTTTCTATTCGCCCTCTGCCTACCCCTCTGATTATTCTGGAGCCGAGGCCCACGAGAGGTGACCATTTCCAAATGTGTGCACTGGCCCAGTGGAATCCGCCACAGAAGGCTCCTGAGGCTGCTGACAATGTTCCCCATCAGGCTCCGGGCAGCAGCACCAAGTTCACTGTGACCAGCTTGAGGTTGTAAGGAGTCCCAGCACACCACGGAAGTGTCAGATGAGTGGGCATGGGGAGGAGGCTCAGCTTCGGCTACCGTGCCCTTTTTCCAGGAGCAATGCTCAGGGCCCTCAGGAGGAACCCCAGCCTCAAAAGAACTCTTCAATGACCCCCGACCCCAGTTCACAGCATCAGTCACCGAGGGCTGGGGAGGGGAGTGATTATTACCCCATCACAAAAGGATTTCTCGCCTCACAAAAAGGATTTGCTATGGATTTCCTTTTAAAAGTGCACACCCCAAGAACACTCACCATATGATTGGATTTAACGCGGAAATCTTCAGGAACATATCTAGCTCATAAAGCGAGCGAGGTACACCGGGAACTGTGACTCAAGTGTAGCCGACCTGCCCGCCAGCAGGGGGAGCTCTTCCCCCGGTTCTCCAGTCGCCCACTCATTCCCCGTAGAAATGCTGCGGTTTAAAGAGGGAGAGATCAGGACAGAAGTCGGCTGTCCACAAAGTACAGATAGCCAGTGGGTTTGTGCTTCAGCCCGAAGGAAATGGGAAGTCACAGCGACTGTCACAGCTGTGCGCCTTTGGAGTGAGGCCCTCTGTCTGTTTGTGGCCTCTCTGGCCTTTTTGGGAAAGCTGTTGCTTGCGTCTGCACCTCCTCTTAAAATGCACTGCAGGAATGATTCACAGGCCAAATATTTTCTAGGAGCCAAGGACAGGTTCAAACTTAGGGGCTGTTTCTCAGGAAGTGTACGTCTTTGCTGGGATGCGAGGGAGGCAAAGGTGGAAAGGTTATCATTTTGTGTTCCCTGGGGCCCTGAGCTTTGAAGCCAGCAGCTTGGCACTGAAAATGATGCTGTGAGAAAGTTAATGGGCGGGACTTTCTGAGAAAGGGTCATAAAAGGGAGATAAGCATCAAGAAGAAAGCACGCGGTTTTGAAGTTCGTCTACATCCAGGAAACCCAGAAGAGCAGAGCCACCCCGGGCTGGACCGCAGCGCGCGCGGCACAGTGTGGAGTCCAAATCCTGTCCAGGACCGCGGCTCTCGGAACCAAATGAAAAGTGACTTTCCTGGGAAAGGGCTGGGGAAATGGCATTTCCTTTCTGTGCTGAGGATCAGTCACAGCATTCTCAGGAGGAGACGTGGCTCCCAGGGCTCCCAGGGCTGGCGCCGGCCACCACTCCTGGGGCCTTGCTGAACGCTGGTATCCATAGAAGTGCACATCTTGACTGCAGAGAGCAGGGGAACCAAGGGAAAGAGATGAGAAGGAGGAGTGTCTTCCTGATCACCTCCTGTCAGAGCCAGGCGGTGTGCTGTCCCTCCAGGTGACCACAGTCATCTCGAGACTTTTCTACCTCGTGTCATACCTCCCCTTCTTCCCTCATAGTGCTGCAAGGAGAATCTTCCTAATCCGATCTGCTTAGGTACCTCCAGTGGCTCCCCACTGCCCGCAGGTCAGAGCCTCAAGTCTTTGATATACGTTCCAAAGCCCTCAGAATTCTCCCACCTGCGACCCCGAATCTCAATGCTCCCTCTTCTTCATTCAGCCCTTTCTTTCTTTTCTTTTCTTTTCTTTTTTTTTTTAAGGTTTTTTGAGACAGGGTCTCACTTTGTAGTTCAGGCTGGCCCTGAGCTCAGCCTCAAACTCACATCACAGCAATCCTCCTGCCTCTGTCTCCCAAGTGCTGGGATGACAGGCGTGAGCCACCACGCCCGGCACTGTTGTATGTGGTACTGGTTGCTGCTGGGGTGAGTCTCTACACCCACTATTGTATGTGGTTAACCGGGGATCGAACCCGGGTCCTTGCGCTTGCAAGACAGGCGCCGGAACCACTGAGCTATATACCTGGCCCTCATTCAGCCCTTTCTGCTCTGAGAACCCTGAGGCTCGGAGCGTGGCCTGTGAATGGGGATCCACAGTCAGGTGCACTCAGCGGTGCTGCTTGTACTGTAAGGAAGATGTCTTCTCCTGTGAGAGCTCTCTCTCCACAGACACTGCCATCACCTTAATATTTTATGACCTAGCCACTTTTCAGAACATCGGGTGCCATCTCTGTTTAAGTGAATTCCACAGTTGTAGTCAAGGCTAGCCGTTCGCTCAGCCCTTGAGCAATTACAACACTTGTTAACAGACCTTTTGGATGGTGGCTATGTGAGTACAAGTTCTCAATGACTTTATCGAAATAATGTAAACAAATAGAGACCAAAGGCTGCTGAAATATTTTCTAGGGGTGTCAGAGGGCCACGAATGCCAAGACTCAGTCCATTCACCCTCCACGCCCACAGGACCCCAGGCACGTGACACAGTAAATCAGAACAAGGTCAAAGTTGGGTCTTATTAGTCTTACTCTTCTATGGTCCATGTCTGTGGACTCAGAATCCTGCAAGATGTGTGTAACTGATGTTAGATTACATTGGAGACTCTTTTCCAACAGGAGAGGATGATAGAGCGATTATAATCTCTGTCATCAATGAGTGCTCGAGATGGCCACCACCTTTGGAATTAGGAAGCCACTTCCTGAGAGTTTAAGGGCTACAAAATCTGCAGCCCAGGCTCAGCTCTCTGCCTGCAGTGCCAGGGGTGTGGTGGCTGAGAGAGCAGGCTGGAGTGTTGCTGTTTAAGATCATCCATGACTGCCATGCACCTATGATGGCGTGGCTAAGGATGTAGGCCCTGGGTCTGAGCTGTCTGCTACCTCCTTGCTCTGTGGAGCTCAGGAGTCCCTGAACCTCTCATTGCCCTGGATTCCTCCTCTGGGGGCTAAGATGTACGAGCTGTCTTTATGATCCTAGCAAGAAGGATGAACAGATTTTAAATCTTTCATGTTACCTAGAATCAGAAGGGTTCAGAATGCCCACCTCCAACCCCATTCACTGCGCCAAGCAGCACCTGTGTGAAAGGTATGTGCTTCGCTGGAATATCATGTGTTTCAGCCCCTGGCATTCTGAACTTTAGAAGGGACCTGGAAATAACACGGTTCTGTGGCACAATCAGGAGGCAGGAGTGGGCTGTGAGGACAGGCCTTGAGAATGTGGCCCTGTGATTTCAGGACAAAGGAGCCACAAGTAAGCCTGTTGCTTCTTGGCTCCGGTCACACAGCATTTTGAACTCCAGCCTGTCCCAAGGGCCTGGTGATCTCAGCTTAGCCTTGCTGTCAGCCTGCGTCCCATGTAAGCTGGAACTGGCTGACATGGAACTTGCTGCACAAGCTCCTGGCAACATCAATGCTGCTGGATTCCAGGTGGCAAATGTCCCTCCGGGGAGGATCGTGCAAAAGTGTTCTTTCTTTGCAGGATGAAGGTTGGTGGCCCAGGGAAAGATGTCCTTGGAAGAAAGTAAAAGTGGTGGATTGAAGGGAGTCAGAGCCCTGTCGCAGACAACAGACCCTCT
>PVIR01016534.1:0-36464 GCA_004026965.1 Petromus typicus | reverse complement strand
TGATGAGGGCTGTGTTATTTTTTTCTCCTTAATAAAAAAATCAGTTTTGAGGTTTTGTCTCTTTACTCTTTAACTTTCATTCAGAGGAATACAGAGAAGAATCAACCTTTTGTAATCTTCTATTTTAACATGGTTCCAAGTTCATAAAATATAAAGGTGATTGTGGGAGCCAGACATCTAGTTATTCATAATTAATCAAGATATACAACTTGCCTTTAAGATCTTCTTTGTGTACTTTTCAAAAGACAAACAGAGCAGAAACTAAAAACAGGACAGTTAGAATCCAGGGCCACATCTCCCCAGGGGAAGCCCACTCTGTTTCTCAGGGTCAGAATCCCCACTTCCTGTACATACTGTTGTTTCTTTTCTAGTCTAACAGCTTTTCCACATAGACTTCTGACTCTCCTGGGCCCGGTTGTCCAGTCATGAGATGTGGCTGGATGTGTGGACAATGTTAGCATTGACTCTACTCCACAGGAGAGAGAAGGGCTGGAGTTAACCTGCAGCAAACAACAGGGAAAAATAGAAACACAGACTCTCAATAGTATCAAATGCATTAGGAGGCCAAGGTCAAAGCTAACACAATCCATGCAGCTTTCTTCTAAGCTGAGAGGACACACGGAAAACAGTGACTTTCTTGACATCCAAACCCTGTCAGGACAATCTTCATCCAACAACTCGGGGATTCATTGATGTCGGTCATGCTGGCACTTCATCAATCGCAGGTCCTTCACAAGGAGGTGGAGTTAGACCTGCCTGGTTTTTATTTTTCTTTTTCTTTTTCTGACAATGGATCACAGTGAGTCTGAGGACAGCGCAACAGCTGTCCTACTTCGTTTCGTCTGGAGCGATGAGTAGGCTAGCATTCCTCACCCGCGTCTTCTTCACAGGGAAGTTCATGTCTGCGTTGACACTGACACCCTTCCCACGGATAGTTCTCTGGGTTTTTTTCATTCTCCTAAGTAGTACAGCCCATGTGTTCAAAATCAGGAGCTTCCACTTCACACTGAAGAATGAGTGTGTTCTGATGAATGTACTTCAATATTATTCCCTTTAACTCTCCTTCTGAGATATCTCAGGTCCTCCTCTTGCTAGGAGGTCAGTGAGGTGCAGCAGCAGCGGAGCTTGGGTTACCAGGGTGAAGCTCCAGCTCTTCTCACAGCAACTGTCCCCTTTACCCAGGGACCTTCCAGTAGTCTTCCACTGAGTCCTCCCAATGCACAGGCATGCTGATGCACAACCCTGCTGTGCATGCCCAGTTGGAGGCCCTGGCCCTGTGACCAATCAAAAGAGACAGCCAGAGATTAATGGAAAAAAGTCATGAAAGATGTGTGCCTAAATTTAACTACTGGGAGAGGATGGCCAATATGTCATTGATTTTATACTTTTATTTTATTTTATTTCTTTTCTTATCTTATTTTTTTAATGGTATAGGCATCACACTCAGGCCCTTAGTGCTTGCAAGGTAGCCACAGTACCAATTGAACTACATCCTCAGAGCTTGTTTGTAGAATTTTAGAAAAAATTCAAAGTTGCGGTGGTGCTCAGTGATAGATTATGTGCCTCATGTACTTAAGATCCTTTGCTATGATAACCAAACATTACAATGAGAATCTATAAATGTCCATCAGGTTGAGTAAACCAGCATAAAACCATAAAACCATAAAATACAATTGCATGTAGACACATGTCACTGAAGAACTTTTATAATATGGAAAGAGATAGTCACAAGATAATTGAGCATAAGTAGAACATAACACAACATACATACAGTAGTAGCATAACATAAAATAACATGACATGAAATAACATAACACATAACATAAAGAGAATAACCCGTATAAGCCAGTACCTGAGGGTGACTACAAGCTGAAACACTGAGATAAGAGAAACTAAGACCCTATCCTGGTCCGGGACCCTGGGGCAGCGCCCTGAACTCCTCGTTCACCAGTTCTTCCCTGCCCATAGCCTCTGGGCTTCCCTCCCAGCAACACTGGACAGAGGGATCATTTGACCCACAGACCATAGCAAGGAGGCTGGGATAATAATTGCAAGCATCTTTCTGATACAGGAAAGATTTATCAGGGTGAAGAGGAGAGGGAGCCTCAGGGAAATCTCTCACAGATGTCTCTGAGATGTCTCTCACAGACCTGAGGGCAGCAGGAGTCCCACCTGCCCGGGTTCGGCTCCCACAGATACTTTTTCCTTCTGATGGACTCAGAACACCAGATGTCACCATTCACTGTGGGCTTGAGAGGAGAATGGGTATTTTAGCAAAAGAGGCTTGAGTTTCTGCAAGGTAACCTGGTATCACCACCATGCAAAGGTGCCAAGCCCATGCCAACTCAGAATGGATTGCCCAGCTGTGTGACCCCTGGAAGTAGTGATTTTAAGTTGTCTAAGAGCAAAGGCAGCAAGAGGGCATCTGTAGAGTTTATTGTTGTTTTGGTAACAATTTCTCATTTACTTACACATTCTGCTGGTGTGATTGTATCAGGGACTCACAACAGGTTTGTTAATATGTGCCAACCTACAAAGGTCAGAGTCTACCATACCCAGGAGCACATTTCATCATCACAGGGTCCATCCCACCCCCGTCCCAGCATGTTGGTCCCTCTCTGTCTCCATAAATCCCTTTGCACGCCTGGGTCCCTCAGGGTAGTCATTGTTGGCAAGACTCCCTGTCTGTGCTTTGTTGTCTTTCCGAGGAAATCTCTTCTCTCGCTTCGGTGACCTGTCCTTGGGTCACTGGACTGTTCAAGTGGGTGATGATGAACACAGCTTGGGTAACATGTCTGTGAGATAAAGCACAGCTGGGCAGGAAAGGCTCTGTGTCTGGGAGTGAGTCCATGGCATCCCCTGTCCCCTCCCATATGGGGAAGGACACTGTCCCACCACACACACCTTGTTTTATCAATGCTAGTGACAGACCACCCGCTATGTGATTCAACCTGTTAGATGGAATGTTTTTCTTTACGTGAGTGGGGCCAGATCCTACAGGCAGCAGTTCACATGGATAACACCATCGTGAGACCCAGCAGAACGATCCAGCAGACTCAGAGAGCGCGCCCCACAGAGGAAGACACAGTCTCCTCTAAATCCTCACTGGCTACCACCAATGAGCCTGGAGGACACAGAGCCAGAACATGCTTTGTCTTTTCCATTAAGAAAGGATGCAAAGGGGGCCGGGGATTTAGCTCAGTGGTTCCAGCGCCTGTCTTGCAAGCGCCAGTTAACTACATATAATACCGGGCGTGGAGACTCACGCCCAGCAGCAACCAGTACCACATACCACAGTGGTGGCTCACACCTATAATCCCGGCACTCCGGAGGCAGAGGCAGGAGAATCGCTGTGATATGAGTTTGAGGCTGAGCTCAGGGCCAGCCTAAACTACAAAGCGAGACCCTGTCTCAAAAAAAAGCCTAAAAAAAAAAGAAAGAAAGAAAGAAAGGATGCAAAAAGAAACAAATCAAGCCAGTAAACAGTAGGTTTTCAAAACCAGCTCTCCTATCTAAGGAGGAGGTGCACCCCAACTCACCAAGTGTGACGGCCCCTGTTTATAGCCCCTCTGCTGTGGAGAGAGTTTCCCTTCTGCTCTCCCTGCATTTGCCACATTGTAGATAATCTTTCCCTCTCCACCACATCAGTGTGGACTCCCCCACTTACCACTGAGAACCCCACTTCTTCATTTTTTGCCAGAGTGACGATAAGGATACAAAGGGCAGTGGAGAGTAATTACGGGGACCCCAGCCATCCCCAGAATCTCCTCACAACGTAGCAGGGCCAACAAGATGAGCCCGATGCCAGTCAGCGGTGGAAGCTGCCGCCAGATGTCAACACATCCCCAGTGACCCTGAGTGGCCTATGGTCATTATCACTGATTACACAGTATCAAAGGACAGACAGCTGTCATTTGGAGCTCTGGAATTATTTTCTTTTTTTCCTTCATCTTCATTTTCTATTTATAGGTGTGTTAGTGTTTGGATCGAGCCTGTGCTCCAAAGTTTTCTGTGCTGGAATTTAATCTCCAGTGTCAGATATGAAGAGGATGGGGTAGTGGGGCCCATATATATGTATGTGCGTGTGTGTGTGTGTATGAAGTTAGTGGGACTATGTGCCTCAGGATCAGGACACTCAGGAGGCGATTTGGATTACGAGGGCAGAGTCCTTGTGGTGGAATCTTGGTGGCTTGGTATGAAGACAGAGAGACTCAGAGACCAGACAAACACAAGGATACACACAGATGCTCCCAGTCCTTCACCTTGGCGTGCCCTGGGCCACTTCCACCAGGAAGAAGGGCAGCACCACACATGGCTTCCTGACCTTGGACCAGAAATGTGAACCAAATACACCTCTTTTCTCTTTAACCCACCCAGGCTGTGGCACTGTGTTATTAGAAACAGAATATGGACTAGTAATGAGGGCTCACAGAAAGGGCTTTATGTTTCCTCAATCTGCATACTTGTAAAGGACACTGGAGGTATAACAAATAACACAGACAAAGCTGTCTGTGCTCAGAAGGCTAGTGTTTGGAGGGACACTTGAGTCACTCCCAGAAGAGAAGCCATATGTTCTTGCTTTCCTGAGAGAAGGACCGGGAAGCGTGTTTTGCCAAACGCTGGACGTAAAGCAGCACTCATGTCAGGGGAGCCCTGAGATAGGTATTCCAGGGGAGACTTGATCTGTCTGCATTCTCTTCACTCTCTCTCTTTTTCTCATCCTCTATCCTCTGCCCTTCTTTCTCCCCATGTTTAGGCAGCAAGAAGAACTATCACAAAGCCCCTACCCAGGAGGGCTGAGTTCTGGCCTAGTGACTTGGACCTGACAACACAGCTTGGACGAGGTGTGGAAAGCCCACACCCCCCCAGTGACAGTGAGCACAGCCCCAGTCATACTGTATGAATAGCCATTTGTGTCTTGTCTGCATTCTGATGGAGACCTGCCATCCCTGTCCTGTAAATGCCCCTTTGTGCTGGCAGTGCTCTGTCTGCTCGTGAGCTGCCCTCCACGTCACAAACTGTACACTGGCTAGCAGCTGTTCTGTGGGACCATGGCCCTGCCAACCAACATGTCATTGGAGCCAGGAACAGGAAACCGGCACTGTGAGCTCTGCTCAGCACAGGCAGCATTCATGGCCGGAAGCGTTGTGCTTCTCAGGCATCACACACCTCATAGTTAAGGCCATACATCCACAGCTGTGTTCATGGGAAGCTCTGAGACCTGGGTCCTGCCCAGCCAGCAGGGCACATGTGGCCTCCTTCTGGGCCACTCTCCTCCCAGACTTTCACGGCTTTCACTACATGAGGACACCTAGATGAGCCAGCTCTTCAGGTCAGCACGAGTGAAAGAGAAAGAAGATACAGAGTCAGATGACCCACAGCACAGAGGGAAACTCCAGAGGGGAAGACTAGTAGGGCTGTGTGTGTTCAAAGCACAGAGGACACAGACCAGTCATCAGGGCGTGTGCCCACAGTAGGACACACGGTAAAGCCCACTGTGAGTGTTCAGGCACCTGCACCCCCTGCACTTCCATCCTTGGCCAATGAGGTCAAGACCGCCTGGGGCCGTTGCTTTCCACAGTCACTGTGCCCGGAAAGATATTCTCAAGCAGTGCCTGCTTATGTGCTGGACTACATCTCCTGTGAGCCTGAGATGTGACCTGGTCAGGGCATCACCAGGCTGTCCAGCCCCCCACGCAGCATGGAGGCCTATTGGTGACCAATGAGCCTCTTTAAGCCCCTTCTCTTTGCAGTTGGTTGTAAGACTGTGAAAAATGGTGCTACTATATATTCACCTCTGACATGCCACACCAGGGCCCCTGCCTGCTCACAGTGGAGGGAGGGAGAGCTGGGTCCTGTGAGTGATACTTAGCCATTGTTTTGTGACAAGTGCTAGGTTTGGCCTTGTTGTGATGATGACTCAGGAGTAGTCCCTCCTTTCCCTCATCTCTGGGTCCATCTTTCTGGGGGCTGCTGAAGCTCCTAGCAAGGTGCCCCCTGCGAGCTCCAGCACTTCAGGCAAGACTCTGAATCATAGCCAGGGTGTGGATCAAGGGCCAACTGGAAGTAGGACCTGAGAAGGAAGCTGGCCCAGGCTAAGGGCAATAGTATTCTGCCTTGCAGGGACAAAGGGTATGGGACACAGGGTGCCCACTGCCCAGCCCCTGTCAGAGAGCAGACTGGAGGGGTCTTGGGCCTTTGTTTCCTTCCCAACCTTATCCAGGCTCTGAAGGCCTTTGCATAAATCTATTCAAGGAATTGAGCGAGGTCACCTTGGCTCTCAGATAGGCTGTGTTCTTCAGAGGAGATAAGAAAAGGCTAGGCACGACCTTGTTGCAGTCATGATATCACTTCTGGCTCCCAGCTGCTGTGGGCAAGGTGCCAGGCAGACTCAGGTGACCTAGGCTCAACTCTCAGAGGTCCCACAACCCCTTCTTCTACAGCCAAACCACCCCAAGCCCCCATCCGTGATCTGCAGGTCCATATGTAACAAGAGCTCCTTCCACACTCTGCATCCCTCCCTGATAACACAGCGGAGACTCTCTGTGCCGTGACCATCGGGAATAGACAGGAAAGTGTTCCCAGTGGGCTCAGGTGTGCAGCTCCATGGAAGTGCATTTCCTTAGCATGTCAGGGCTCCTGATTCCACCCCAGAGACACATGGTCCCCACCAAATCCAAGTGTTACATGGAGACAGTCCCAGCTCATCCTCCTTCACATCGAGTGGGAGTGCTCAGGGAGAAAGGGAAAGATGACCTAGCAAGGGGAGCTGTGTTCAGGAGATCCCATCGGTGGAGAAGGTACCTGGACAGGCCCTGGGCTGGGAGAAGAAGGCTCTTGTCTTGGGCAGAGGACAAGGAGGTGGGGACTGTCAGCCAAGGGTAGGCCACACCAACAACTTACATGGTACCCTGTGGCTGCACTGAGCACGCGGACTGGCATGAAGCTTGGCAGCCAATGAGCACTGAGACCCAGTTTCCTGAGCAGGGAGGCCTCCCAGCCTAGCCTGGACCTTGGGGAGAGGAGGAGCACAGACCAGGGCCACCTGCCAGCAGATGGCGCTGCTCCCAACCACAGTGCACCTGTGCCTGACCTCCTCCTATTCCCACACTCTCAGGCCTAGTGGCTTGTGGCTGAGTGAGGGGCCTGAGTCAGGGCCAAGAATGAGGAGCTGGCCAAAACCTGTCAGGAGGGATTGGCTGTGTGCAGGCTGGGCCCAGGGACAGCTAGCAGCCCTGCCCAGATGATGGACACAGAGAACAGTACCAGCCCTCTCCTGAGGAATCTCTGGGCTGTGTGCAGAGTGCCCAGCACCTGGATAAGGGTGGGCTTCTCTCCAGGTGCTGCTGACCGGGTAGCTGGTCTGGAGCAATATGTGGAAAGAGCAGCACTCACACAAACAAGGAGCTTTCTGGACTGGTCCAAGCAAGGACACAGGTGACAGGAAGGATCTGGCCAAGGGGAGCCCTGGAGCTGCTTGCCAGTCACGGTGAGGGAGAAAAGATTCAATGGAACAAAGCAGGGCCAGGTGTCTTTGGGCCTCAGGTGGGCAAGTGTGAGTGCTTGTGCAATGTCTGCATGTGATTGTATGACTCGTGTGTATTTGTGTGTGCTCTTTTAGGAGTGTGTATCCTAGTGCCTGTGTGTCTTTGTGTGTGCAGGTGCGTGTGTTAGTGTACATGGGTCAGTTTGCCTGTCTCAGAGCAGAAGGGGGGCACTTGGGCTGTGGTATTGTGCAGGAGCACTGAGGCCCCCTCACACTCCTCAGAAGTATCTTATAATTTTTTTAAATAAATTTTTTTTTCTTTTTGAGACAGGGTCTCACTTTGTAGTTCAGGCTGGCCCTGAGCTCAGCCTCAAACTCACATCACAGCAATCCTCCTTCCTCTGCCTCCCGAGTGCTGGGATTACAGGCATGAGCCACCACGCCTGGCACTGCGGTATGTGGTACTCGTTCTGCTGGGTGTGAGTCTCCATGCCCAGTATTGTATGTGGTTGCTGGGGAATCGAACCCAGGTCCTTGTGCTTGCAAGAAAGATGCCGGAACCACTGAGCTAACTCCCCGGCCCTCCTCAAAAGTATTTTAGCTGGCAAGTCTTGATGTCTCCTAACTTAATTTGTAGACTAGAATTGATATGAGCTGAGAGGATGAGAGGAATACAAAATTATAATAGCCTCACAATGAGAGAGGTTTTCTTCTTTTTATGAGATGTCTGCAGGTGGCCGCCATAACAAGGTCGAACTCCATGCACTAGAGACACAGCCTCCCTCATCTCTAGCCCCTATTCATGGCTCCCATGCCTTAGGTTTCCTGGTAGTCCAATATGTCAGTGAAGTTCCAGCCATTGCATCCATTTTCCCACTGGCAGGCAGTAGGAAGTAGGTCACACATACTCTGCTCACCACCATTCCCATGATGCTTTGCACCCCTTCCATCAGCAAAAGGCAGCCAGAAGCATCCACTCAGCTGGAGGGGAGACTGGGAGACATAGCCCTGAGTCTCGGTGTCCACTGGGCAGCTAGAAGTTGGCAGTGTGGGGCCAAGAGAGAAGGGAGGACAGACTGGGGTCTGTGCTCTTATAGCCAGGACAAGACTTGGCTGGGCATGGATGCTCAGCATTGACAAGAGGCTTCAGCCCTATCCTGAACCTAGGAGCTCAGGAGAGGACACAAGTGCACACAGGCAGGACAGGGGATCGGACCAGCTCTCTGCTCCTCCTGTCATCTGTGCCAGGACCCGCATGTCCCTCTAAGTCCATGACTATACCTGCTCACTCTGAGACTGCATGGCCATCCAGGTGGTGCATGGCCTCCAGTCTCCAGTAGCTCCCACAGGGTGGTGCCGACTGTGTCTCTGGTGTGCAAGGCCATCCAGGCAGCCATGCTGTGCTGTGAGGCTTGAGCATCTCTTCTCTGTGGGGAATGGCACATCACCTCACATCACCTCATGTCACCTGGCCTGTCATTGTCCCTGAACCCATGTACTCCTGCTCCCATGGACCCCACCTGGTGACCTCAGCAAATCGCCTAGGCCTTGGAGCCTTCATCCCCCTGTGTTTGTGATGGCAAGATGGCTGGCTCCTCCTTGCAGGCCCAGAGTCTCTTCTTATCTGTCTTCCTTTTCTGTCTTTCTCTGTCTGTCTCCTGTAGTAGTCCTACTTCCAGCTGTATGCAATAATGAAGCACCTTTACTAAATCCAAGTTCCAGATTTCTGGGAGAAAGCATAGCTTGATTCTGCTTGGGTAAACATCTACTCTGTCTTGGCCAGGCTGGCTATAGCACTGATAAGTAAGAGGCAAGTGCCCTGAGAGGGAAGATGGATCCTGGCCTTGGAAAATAGACTCAGGATTGGGCAAAGCTGGTGCTTAGATCATCAGTTCAAGGTCATAAACCCAAATGCGTCCAGGAACAATTAGGTAACATAAATTAGCAAAGTTGACAAGTAGAGTCTGCTGTTCAGGAGGCACATGGGGAGGCTATGCCGCTCACCTTGCATCTGTCACCTTCCTCTGCCAGCATGACCCAGTCGGAGTTGTGGTTCTGAAAAATACCTGCTACAGAAACAGATCCCGGCTGCCGGAAGGCTGAGGCTGGGTACCAGGCTCCCAGGGTGCGTGGGTGCGGAAGGCCACACCTGCTGAAGTCAGCGGTGCAGCTGCTCTGGTGATAGGCATGTGCAGGTGGCAACCATGGGCAGGCTAGGGCAGGAGCGTCAAGTCGGCCGGCCCCAGCAGCTGCGCTCTCCAGGCCTCAGAGGAGTGGAGCCCAGGCCCAGGAGCTTGCAAGACCCCAGGGCCAGGAAATGTGCTGTCTACTGTTGGTACCTCAAGTTTGGGGCTGTCACCGACGTTCTCCCAGACCCAAGCTCACCTCTGTTTTTCACAATGTGATGGGTGTCAGAACAGACAGCTCAGCCTCACTGAGGCCCTAGCTTTTGGGTCCCACCCAGGACTTGATGCTCTGAGCCTTCAAGGGCCTCCACAGCGAGGCACGTATGCATGGAGGACCTCATGGCAGATGTGGACTCCCTCCTGATGGAGGACCAGGATGAAGACATAACTCTGGGCCTGCTCCTGTAACACACCTGAGGGCACAGAGCTGGCTGCTCTAGGCACCCCCGTGACCGGGGAGCTTCCTGGGGACAACCACAGTCCTAATACACCATCTTCAGGGAATTTTCATTGTACAGACTACAACTGGGAGGTTATCACCTAACTCCCTTCCATGGGGCCATTGACACACTAGACTCAGGTCGAGGGAGGCTGGTCTTTTTACCCCTGCCATAAAGAAACTAAACATGTGATATGGGGCTGCACACCTGCAATCCCAGGACTTGGATCCATCGAGGCAGGGGGATCACAAGGTCCAGCCAAGCCTGAACAATGTAGCAACTTAGTGAGACTCAATCTCAGAATAAAAAAAATTAAAAAGAACTGGGGTTGGAGCTCAGTGCCTAGGTCCTGGGTTCCATCCCTAATGCTGCTAAAGGAATAAATCCCAAAAGATATGAAAAAGTAGAGAGGTAAGAAATGGCTCTCAAGGTCAGATGTCTTCCGGGTCTGACACAGGGACTGCAGACACAGCCTGAGGTGATGTCAGCTGTGTGCTGCCTGGCTAAGGTCCCGGATGTCCTTCTGCAAAGACACAAGTGTGTTTGTGTGTGTCCACTCCTACACACACACACACACACACACACACACACACACACACAAACAGGGCTCAACCACAGTCCCTACTTGGTTCCTCCTTGCTCTATGATCCTTCTAATGGCCACCTCCACATGGACACCCAGCTCAGGGCCAGTGCCTAGGAGCTGACAGTGGGCAGCTCATTAGCTCAGTAGCATCCCCAGTGGACCTCGAAACTCGTGGATATTGTGGACACAGTGGGCGCCGTGCCTTGAAGACCTGTCCAGGGTAGAAGTGAACAGACCACAGCTGGGTGAACAGCCTTGAGCAGGGGACTGATGACACAGCAGCAGCCTGGGAAGTCCCTCACTGTAAATCCAGGGCTCCTCCCTCCCCCACACACAGCTCAGGAAACTGAGCCTGGGCAGGTGGAGCTCCCAGGCAGCAGCACCAAGTAGAATGATGGACCCAGAGCCATTGTCTAGTTTTTACCCCACAACCTTCCCTGGCTTCCTCCCCTCTCCAGGAAGGTGACAGAAACGCATCTCACAGCCTGGAGGGGCTGAAAGGCACAGGAGCTGTGGGGCCTCTGCAGCTTCCCTGCCTGTCAGTCTGTCCCACACCGTGGAGGAGGGGCCTTCTCTTTCTGTGGGGATGGCACCAACATTTACAGCTCTCCCGCTGCTTGTGATGCCAGTGACAGTGACCACTGCTCTCATGGGCCGCGTCCGGCCCTGCCCAGGAGACTCCTGCAGGGAGGGCTGTGGCGCTGACAGCCTCTCTGGTCTCTGTTTGCTCCGCTGAGCAGAGTGGCCCCCCAGCTCCTCCGTGGTTTAGCCCATTGAAGTGCCAGAGGCCCTCAGCTGGACTGTCAAGGGCAGCCCTGTGCTGGCTGCCTGCCCTGCCTCACCCACACTGTCTCACTCCCTGTCCTAGCAGAGTCCAACCCAATGAGGCTTGTCAGTCTCACCTGGGGGCAGTGGATAGGGACGGGTTGTGACCAGAGTGCACTTTCTGGCTTCCCAAAGTGGCCCCAACAAGTGTTTCAAAATCCAGATGGGCAGAACGCTTAGTGAACAGGCTGAGTGACCAGCCCCAACCACATGCCAGCTGGGTTATGAGGGAATCTGGCCACCCTACCCCCGGCCTGTCCCTAGCACAGTTGGCTGATATGCCACAGGTTGGGAACAGCAGGCGGCCCCTGATGAGCACAGCATCTTTTTTCTGATAAATTCCTCAGAGTGACTTGCATTTTCTGTGCCTTTGGTTTCACTTACAAATTCACACCACCTTAGCACATTAGACATGTGGGGGAGATGGGTAAGTGGACCCCACCATGAGGCAGCCCGGGGGTCCAGCATCTAGCCAGGGCAGAAGACGTGCAGGGAACTTCCTATTTCAGGAGCTCCTGAAGGAGTCTCTCCCACCTGTGCCTCAGTTTCCCCCATCAGGAGATGAAGAAGAGTGCCACCTTTACCAGGCTCTCTGTATGAGACGTGATGGCACCAGGCTCTTCACAGACCCGGTCCCTGCTGTCCTGCTCACTGCCTGTCCCATGGGCCTGGGGCCCAGCTCTGCCTGCTCCAGCTCCCACTGCTTCCAGCTAGACCCGGAGGACAGATAACCTCAAGGACCATCTCTTACTTCTCTGTTCTTTCTTTTCTTTCTGGACTTTTTCTTTTGTCAGTATTAGGGATTGATCCCAGGGCCTCTGCATTGAGTTATATCCTCCGTCTGATTTTATTTTTCTATTTTGTGATCCGGTCTCACTAAGTTGCTACATTGCCCAGGCTGGACTGGATCTTGTGATCCTCCTGCCTCAGTTAATCCAAGCTCTGGGACTGCAGGTGCGCTCCACCACGTCATGCTTTTAATTTCTTTATGATAGGAGTGAAAAGGCCAGCCTCACACGCCCTTGGCCAACCATCCCCCTAGAGTGAGCTGGGAGGAAAAACACAGACTTACACTCAGTTCCCCTATACTACCTGCTCCTGCCAGAGCCCTGCAGTCCCATCCGCCGCTCAGCAAGTCTGGCCACGGGTTGCTCACCCCTACACATGCGCACTCCTCTTTGTCCCTGTAGGCCTAGTGGTAGAGGGATAACAACTGAGCGCGCCACGGGGGCGTGGCCAGGGCGTGGGCAGGGCGTGGCCGGGAGGCATGGCGGGAGGCGTGGCCGGGAAGGCGATACAGTCAGTTCCGAGGCGGGAGCTACGCTGTGCGCTCAGGCCGGAGCGAGGCGGCCTAGTGGCGGCATCATGGACTCGCACACCGAGGAGTACGAACTCAACGGAGACCTACACCCTGGATCGCCTGGCTCCCCGGACCCATCGGTAAGATTGCCACCCCTCCGACCCTGCGCCCCATTGCCTGCGGAGCCCTCGGGCGCCAGACGGCTTTAGGCCAAGTGCGTTCCGCGTCCACATTGTGGGGTGCCTGGGTACGCTGCGCTCTGGCCAAGTGCTGTCCACAGGAGCAGTCACCGCCGAGGGCTCCAGACAACCCCCGTAGCTGAGCCGGGACGCGGCGCGGAAGGAAGTGCTGGTTCTGGGTAATGCCCACGCCTGGCTGCCCTCCTGCATAGCTGAGAGTTGGAGCTCAGCCACAGCCCCTCTCCGAGGCTCCCACACCACCTTCCTAACTTCTAGCCCGGCCCGGCCATCTCCCGGTGGGCCCCGGGCTGGGCAGAACGTAATCACCGCCTCTGGGATCCAGGCCGGCAGGGTGCAGACAATTACGTCACCCGAAGTGACCACAGTGCCCATGCTGTCGTGTTGGGGAACCCCCGTCGCGTGTTGTGGCACCGTTCACCTGACTTCCAGAAACAGAGGACTCCGGGGTGAGGGGGGCCTGTCCTCCTCACTGGAAGTGCACACTTCCTGGCCTCTCTTGCCAGGGACCTGCATGGCCCAGGAACCTGTGACCCTGGCAGCTTCAGCTCAGGGCCCAGCTCTTACCAGCGCAGTAGGTCCTGGCATAGGCCTCTGGTGAAATGTTGACTTTGGACATTTATTCTTTTTCCGACCCTTCTTGGGAGTGGGCTGGAGAACCGGAACCCAGCTGGGATTTTCCAGGCGCCCTTGTGTAGAATACACTGAGGTTACAGACATTTTGCCTGGGTGTTGCTGACTGGTTGTAGGCTAATCGGGTGGGACAGGCTAGGCCGAGAGGAGGGGCCAGGGCTGGGATGGTCCTGGGACTGAACAGACTCTGGTTGTCCCTGGATGAGAGATGAGGAAACTTGGGGAGGTCCGCTCATCCCCTGGGTTTTCTGCATCTGAATTTCAGAAGGGAGAACAGATGATCCCTCAGCCTTCAGGGTCATGTAGGAAGCAGATCAGGCGGCAGATGGGCAGGGGGCTTAGAAGCTGGTCTGAGGGAGGATGGGCTCCTCCCTGCCCTTAGCCTTGCCCAGGCTGTGCCTCCACATCACCAGCTGTGTGCACAACATTTTGGCCATGCTTCCTGGGCATTCTGGGTGCATCTTGGTCTCAGTGTGCTCTTGGGTAGAGGGTTCTGGGGTCACTGTATTAGCTCTAGGGACAAGAGATAGGAGCTAGAGCCTCTTCCTGCCATCCCATCTCCCTCCAAACAGCAGAGAGCAGCAGTGCAGCATTCCTGGGCAGGATGGCTTCCTGTAAGGGGTGTTAGCAGAGACCCCAGAAGGTGGGGGGGCCAGAGTGGACAGATGGGCCTCGAATGTGTGTGGAAGTCAGGAGTAAAGGCTGGACCAACCCATTGTGAGGAGCTGGGTAGGAGCTGGTGGGATTTGAGGCCCAGCTACACAGCATAGTTCTCAGCCCTGGCCATGGAGTCCTGGATCCCGGGCAGGAGGCTTCCCCCAGGAGTGGTCAGCCTTGGAGGCTGCTCTGCTCAGCCAGCCTGCTCACTGCCTGTCACTGCTCATTTCCTACCCGCCCTCGGCCCTTACTGTTTCTTGGTCAGGTCATGTCAGCACTCTGACTCAGTTTCTCACCTTTGAAATGAGGCTGATAACAGCGCTCCCCACTGAGACTCACGGTGAGGACTACGTGTGTGATGTGCATATAGCAAGTGCTCGGGGCAGAGCCAGTGCCCTGCAGCGCTGCTGTCTTCTTATCTCCCGGCTCTCTGTGGAGGCTGCTCCTCAGGGCTGCCATGGGGTGGTGGTTTGGAAAGAGCAGCACCTTCCCCAGTTTTCTCTTCTACTCACTTCCCAGGAACTGAGGCTCAAAAGAGTCACAGCTCTACCTTCCCGACAGAGGTGCCCGGGGGTGGGGAAGCTTGGCTCCGGCCTGTCCACTGAGCCGGTGTCCCTGTGCCCTTTCACAGAAGGCCCTGTCAGTGTTCAGGGAATGAGCCAGGCTCTTCCTTGAGTCACCTCACTCTGAGCTGGCTGCAGAGGAATAGTAAATATCAATTTTAATGTGGGAATGGCCCACAGCTGTGGCATGCCCTGGGCATGACACCAGAGACAGTTTCCTGTCAGACACAGCAGGAGGCAGGTGGCCAGCATGCAGCCGGGCACAGCCCTCTGGTGCTAGTCAAGCTGTCCTTTCTCCCGGCCCCTCACTGCCCCAGAGTGAGGTTTCTGGGGTCTCACCTCGAGCCTCCAGGCCTCAGAATGGTGTGTTGCGTACCCACCTACTGTCGCGGCCAGGCTTACACTCAGCTGCCAGGGGAAACTTCTGCTTCCCCTCTTTTCTGTTTGCATGGCAGGTCCTGAAAGAGGCAGGGTTGTGCCCAAGGTCTCAAGGCAACCCTGATGCGCCTTGGGGTCATTCCTGGCTAGCACTGAGCACATAGGAACCAGGCCTGCCCAGCACAGTCCAGTTCGTGACCTGGCTGCCATGGGCCCCTCCTCCTGCACTTCCTGTTGAGGTTTCCTGCCAGGAATACAGATGTGGAGGCTGGAGTCCCCTAGGTCCTGCTTCCCCGGATTATGGACACGGAAGGCATCGGCGTGGGAGGCTAAATTCCACAGCGTGTGCCAAACCTGGTGTGGGAGATGCCCCAGCTCAGGGGGACCCAGCTGTGGTATGGGGAGGTCAAGTCTCAGGTTCCCCACCATCTCCCGGTGCCCAGATGAGCCCGAGAGTCCCCTGAGCAAGCTGGGCCAGGCCATTCAGGGTGGCAACTGCAGTAATGGCCTGTTGGAGCCCACTCAGCCCCAGGCCATCCTTACTTTTCCTAGTTGCTGTTTTTGTTTCTGTAAAGTTAATTATGAGCTGGTGGAGCTCTGGGTGAAGGTGGAGGTCCGCCCCACTGGGTGCTGGGGTTGGGGATGGTGGAGGAGGTATAGCGGCAGCCTCTATCCTCTCTCCATGCAGGCCTGCAGCATTGGTACCTGGTATGTGTCACCATATTCATGGTCTAGCTGATGGCCAGAGTCCCCCTGGGACCCACAGCACCCACTGCCCTATGCCCATACCCAGCAGTGAGTTCAGCTACTCATCCATCCCAGCTACCCTCCTGCCTCAGCTGTGGGCAGAGGCTTCATCCCTTCCAGTGGCTCCAGGAACACATGGCAGGGCCCTGTGTGCTGCCCAGCTGTGCACAAAAAGCAGTACCTTGGACTGAAGACCCACCATGCCCCCTGCAGCAGTCCACCGCCACACCTGCTCCCAGCCTTGCCAGGGGTTCAGGGAACTCCTGATGACACATTAACCCAGGTGTTTGCTCCTTGCCCTGCTCAGGTCACTGGCAAGGGCCCAGCCTGGGGGATTTCCTAGCATGCAGCTGGTACCGGGTCAGGCCCATCCCGCTGCCCACCTGAATCCAGTGCCACAGTCACCTCCAAGGCGTAAGACCTGGGCACCCCTGGGAGGCCTGGTGTGTGGTCCCTTTCCCATATACCTGAGTCCTTCTGCCCGCCTAGCCTCAGCGCCCCTCCCAGGGTGGGTGCCAGTGATGCATGTCCTAGTGCAGCCCTTGGCATGGGCACTCAGCCTGCACCTGAATTTCTCTCTGCCTTGGAGGTGCCCTGGGCAAGTCCCCAACCCTCAGTGCTCCAGTCTACAGAGAAGGAAAGTAAAGTATAGAGAGGCTACCTGGGCCTCTGTACCTGCGGCCCAGCCTGCATCCTTTTCACCACACAGAGGTAGCAGGTGGCCTGGAAATGCCCCAGACCGGTAGGGCCACTGGGCCAGGGCCTCTGCCGGCCTCAGGTCTCCCAGCCACCCAGAGGTGTTTGCTCCATAATTGCATGGCACATGGGGCCACTGAGGCTTAGAGTGGCCTAACTGTCCTGCGTTTGGAACAGGGAGCCCTCGACACCTCAGCCCAGAACACCCAGCCCTCCTCTGTAAGAACGGAGCGGACAGTGTTTTCAGCACCAGGGCTCTGAGCCTCAGCATCTGCGTTTTAATCCCCGAGTCCTTCCTCACTGTGTGGCTATGGATACTTGCCTCCTGTGCCAAACCTCAGGATAAACAGTATAAATACTTATAAGACCTCCCAGGATAAACGCCTGGGAGGACAGCGGGGCCGCAGGCTCCAGTGACTGAGCATGTGGAGAGCCAGGGTTGCGACCCTGGGTGCTGGGCTCTGCTTCTCACGAGCGTCTAAACATCCTCACCACTCTGTGGCCATGAAGTACGTACATGGCTCGGAAGTGCTCGGAGTGAAAAAGAGTTCTTCTGGTGAGCATGGCCACATATGCTACTCATACCAGCTACCCAGGGGCTACGGTGCCAGGATCGCAGGTTTGAGGCCAGCCTGGGCGAAACAGAGGTGCTGCGGGTCCAGCTCAGTGCTACCTGCGTTCAACCTCAGAAAAAACCAATCTGCCTCCTAGTCAGAGGCACTGCCTTTGCCTGGAAGTATGTGTGTTATGTACTTGTGTGCATAGCTTTGTATGTTTGTGTATGTGTGTTCTGTGCATATTTATCATATATGTGTGACTGTATAACCATAGTGTGTTAGGTGTGTGTACCTGTATACATGTGCGTATGTGTTATTATACATGAGGGCATGAACACAATGCATGTTGTGTGCACATAAAGGTTTCATATGTGTGCATGTTGTGTACATGACTATCTCTTGGTACTATATTTATATTTGCTATGCATGTAGGTCTGTATGTAACTGTATGTTTATGTGTGTGCATTTAGGTATATACGGTATATATAGATTGTGATATAAGTAGTGAACATGTATGTTTACCATCTGTGCATGTATGTACGTGTGTGTTGTATATATGTGTTCACACATGTGTGATTATGGGTGTTTATTTCCCCATGTGTCTGTATATGTGCACATATGTCTGTGTACATGCACAGATTCCCTCCTGTGGCCTGTGATCCCTGGGTGCTCGGCTCTCGGCACTCACAGCACATATGTGATAGACATGGCCTCCTGGACCCTTTGTGAGGGCAGAGCCAGGAGGACCTCAGCACTGGGCACCACATGCTTGGACTCTCTGCATCCAGACTGTTGGCAGCTGGGAGGGAACAGCCCTCCTGAGGAAAGTGCAAGGAGTGAAGCCATCACAGTGGCCTCTTTGTATACTTGCAGTGACTCCAGAGTGGCACGGGACTGTGAGGCTGGCACTGGTGGCTGCCCAGGTGGGAGCAGCTTTCCCTATTCATGGTCTAGCTGATGGCCAGAGTCATCAGAGTCATTCATGGTCTAACGGATATACTGTGGAGTCTAGAATTTTGTTTTGTTTTTTTGAGATAGTATCTCAGTATGTAGGCCAGGATGGCCTCACAATCAAGGCAGTCCTCCTGCCTCAGCCTCCTGTGGCTAAGGGTTGTAGGCATGTGCCACCAGACCCATGTAAATTTTCACCTAGGGGAACATGTTGGCAGAGAACAGCTTATGCCAAAGGCAGGTGGTTGGAATATTCTCCATCAGGTACAGGCAGCAGAGTCTACCTGTGGCTCCCAGTGCCATCTTGCCTCCCTTCTGAGAACACTGTTTTGATAAAATTTAAATGCCAACAGCATCAGAGCCAAACCCCGCCCTTTGGTGTGTCCCCTACACCAGCTGCTGATAGCTTTCTGGCCTGCACAAGTGGCCACGTAGCTGCTGACATCCTCCCTCCTTTGGCCCTCGGGCACCAGCTTCCCGTCTCTGCATCTTTCATGAGTCTGGAAACCAGATCTCCCTGGTGCTCAGGAGGCCACCAGCAGTGGGTCCAGGCCACCATTGCAACCCACTGCCCAGTCCCTGGACACTGCAGTGCAGGGCTGGGTGATTCTGCGTCACAAGTGGACATAGGACCCAGACTTAGGGCCAGTGGGATTTTCCTCAGAGCCTGGAAGGGGTGTGACCAGGTAGCTTGAGCTGGGCCAGCTGGCTCAGCAGAGAGAAATCGGACACTCAGAACTGCCTTGCAGTGAAATCGCCAGCCTGAGAAGTGACTTTCCACAGCAGGACAGGGCCACATCTTGCCCGGGGATGTCATGAGAGACCTCAGGTGGGGCCCTTAGCATGCAGGGGTTTTCTGGGTGTGGTGGCACAGCACCGCAGCCCCAGCACTCTGGAGGCTGAGGCAGGAGGATCACTGTGAGTTCCAGACCAGCCTGGGCCTGGGCTCAAGACATGCCTGAACTGCATAACAAGACGCTATCTCAAAAAATCAAACTAAACCAAAATGAAACCCAAAATGTGAGGGTATTTGGAAATAAGGAAAGACAGTGAGAGTCAAGGGAAGTTCACGGTTCCTCTGGACTCCCTGGTCAGGGAGATGGGAGGTGACATTGGAAATGTCACGGGAGCGGGGCAGCTGGAGCCTCAGTGCCACCAGGTAATATCCACTGTAACACAGATCTGTACAGTGAGCCTAACTGTGCTCCGGACACTGATGAATCTTTTGAGAGCCATCTGGGTGCTGAAGGGCCCATTATCGAGCAGCTCATGCCTAGGGAAGATGGCCGAACTTCGGCAGAGTGACACTGAGGCGGAGGGGTAGGGTGGGGAGGGTAGAGGGGCCTGTGATTCAGAGGTGGCCGAGGCAGGAATGGCCTTTGGACTCCTCACAGAAAGGGCCCACATCAAGCCTAGGCCATTGTGCCTGGATCTGACCACACACGTCAGACACCCAGGCAGCAACCCAGACCCCAAGGGCACGGGCTGGAAGCTGGCCAGTGGACAGAGAGGAGTGCCACCCTCCCCAGGGCAGGAGGGCAAGAGCCTAGCAGCACTTTAAGACTGAAAACTGGAGTGCACTGCTGAGGTGGCTGTTTGTTGTTCCCTTTCTCTTTCCTGTCCCAAGGGAGGAGCGTGGAAAGGCTGAGCACGTTGTCCTCTGAGCAGTGGGGGAGGAGCTGCACCTCCGGAGTCCTGGGCCAGCTCCCTCCAGCTCTCCTGGAGCTAGACTCTGCTACCCCTGTCCACGTACCACCCGCCCTGTGTCCCTGCCCATCTGCCACCCTGCTGAGTGTCCCCATCCCCACAGATACCACCTCGCTGGGGCAGGAGGAACCAGCCCATCAATGTGAACCATTATGCCAACAAGAAGAGCGCCGCTGAGAGCATGCTGGACATTGCACTGCTCATGGCCAACGCGTCACAGCTGAAGGCTGTGGTGGAGCAGGGCCCAGACTTTGCCTTCTTCATGCCCATGGTAGTCCTCATCTCCATCTCCCTGGTGCTGCAGATCAGCGTGGGCGTGCTGCTCATCTTCCTTGGTTGGTGTCTGTGCACACTGCTGGGTTTGTGCCCTGGGGCTCAGGGCAGGGCTTGTGGGAAGGGAGGAAAGAAATCCTGCTTCCAGACCCCAGGACATCCTGCCACCAGCTAACCTGAACTAGCTGGACCCACACCCCCAGCAACAGCACAGACGTGCCTGTGTGACAAGAGTCCAGTGAAAAAGACTAGCAAAATTAGCAAGTGAGGAGGGGACTCTGGGCCCAGAGGAGAAGGACCCAGGGCCTGGGAAGTGGGGAGTGGATTCCTAACCCTGCCTACTGTGTCCGTGAACAGGATAGCCAGCTAAACCCAAAATGTAGAGTGCAGCTGCTAGAATTCCATCCTCCCCAAATAAGACACTAAACAGCATCCGCTCCTTGACATCAGACCGGCTTCCTCTGCCTGATGGATAGAGAGACCCATGGACCACAGGCAGGCCAGAAGGTTGACTGGGCCCTGTGGTCTTCCAGGGGCTCCATGGGTGCTGCCTTGTGTTCCAAGGGCCCTCAGCACCCTTTTTGGTTATGCAGCGGGTAAGTCCTGGTCAGGAGGAACATAGGCACCAGGTTCCTTCTGCTTTGCCTTCTGGCCAGGTGTGCTGGGACGTGTGAGTAGAATTGAGATTGAGGTGCAATAGGGGCTCACCACATTCACCTCACAGCCAAACCTGGCTACTTGATGTGCAGGAGCAGCATGACCTTGGTATGTGACCTGCGTGGGCCTCACTTCCTTGTGGAGAAAGTGAGGGACCACAGAACGGGGCTGCACAAGGCAGGCGACCTGTTGTCAGGGTTTTAGCCAAACAGACAGTTTTTATCTGGATGTGTGAAACTTACCTTGTACAACATGGCTGAGGGCCCGGTAATGTCCAGACAGTACAGTCCTGGGCAGGTCACACCGCCATGCCAGTTCCTTCTCGCCTACAGTTAAATACGACCTTAACAACCCTGCCAAGCATGCCAGGCTGGACTTCCTGAACAACCTGGCCACAGGACTGGTGTTCATCATTGTGGTGGTGAATATCTTCATTACTGCTTTCGGAGTCCAGAAGCCTGTCCTGGGCATGGCACCCCAGCAATAAGGAACCCAGGTGAGTGTGAAGGAGTGAGGGCCTGCAGCTGACCGCCCTGTGAAAGGCCTGGGAACTCACCAGGACTCTCCTCCAGTCTGAGTGGCCAGTGGGTGAGTGGCCCTGACTCTCGTGGCTGGTCACCAGGATGGGCACAGAGCCTCCTCAGCTGTCTGCAGACAGGTCTGCCCTCGTACATCTTCTCTTCTTTGCAGATCCTGAGTGGCATCTGCTCTGTAGCTGATTGTGCAGAGCCCAGGACTGTCGTTCCCTTGAAGAATCCACCTTCCTGTGCAGAGCACTCGGAACCCACCAGCCCAGCTCCTGAAACAGCCTCTGTTCCCACTGTGACTGTCATATGGGGGATAGGAGGGCAGACCTGGAGGGCTCCAGACATCTGCTGTCAGGGGACACAGAGCAGGTCCGTGGACAGTCGGATGAGGAGTCAGCCGGCCCCATCTCGGGACATTCCAGAAGGACAAGGCATTGGTCCTCTCCTAGCCCATACACCAGCATCCCCACTTCCTGAGGGGCTTCCGGGTCCCGCTGGTGACCGCGGCCTCTGCTGTCTCCTGATCCACAGACACTGGACAGCCAGGACCACCACATGGTGCTCTTGGCTACAGCCTCAGTGCCTGGGCTCCTTGGCCGGCAGGAGGCAGCTGTGCTCACTTGGGCCTGGATTGTGCTCACACCTTCTACTAGCAGTGACCTGGCAGGGCCCTGCCCTTTCTCAGGAGTCCTTGTGCCCACTTTCCTAATCAAGAATGACCATAAAGCTCGTGGTGCCCTGGGCACCGTCCTCCCGCCCTGGGACAGGATCCTGCTCAGGCCGCTTCCTGTAAGGCTCAGAGCACTGAGCTCCTCCAGGTGCCTTCCCCAGACTTGGGGTTCGGGTCCGCTCTGTCTCCCAGCCTGTCTCACATGTGCTTCAGAGGCAGAGTGGCCTTGCTGCTTCTCTTTCTTTTGTATTCAAGTTTTTATTTTGAGACAGAGCCTCACTCAGCTGCTCGGGCTGGCATTGAACTCTTTATCTTCTTGCTTCTGCTTCCTGAGTAGCTGGGATTACAGGTGTACATACTGCCCCCGGTATTGAATTGGTATTAATTCTTTATACCAACACATAGAGAAGTTGCAAAAATAGTGTAAAGAATGCCATCACAAGTGTGTCAGTGTTTTGGCCCATGTGTTCTCCACTGTCCCAGGACTTGCACTGCAAGCCTGTCTGGTGCATGTAGGGAATGCAGAGGCCCAGGGCCTTTGCTGGCCTCTTGCAGCCAGCACATGAGCCCCAGGTTCAGGACACATTCTGTGTCCTTTGCACCTTACAAGACAAAATAAGATCTTCCCAGGACCAAACATATGCCACACTCCCCTGGTCTGAATTCTTGCACCCTGTGAGGCCCCGTGAAGTCCCTCTGCCCTGCTAGGAGTACTGCTTTTGAGACAGCAGGCCGGGGTCCCTGGAGTCATGGAGCTGGTGGGTGGTTCGAGTCATGGCTGCCCAAAGCATTCTTTCACCTTGATGACCTTGGGCAACTGGCTATCCTCTCCCAGGGAGTTTGGGAAGGCCCTTGTTCCTTATCTCTAGAGACCAGCCCAGCCTGCACAGGTGCCTAGTGGGCAGCAGCGTGCAACGCTGTCCATGCCAGTCAAGTGCCAGCACTTGCATCATTTCAGGCTGGCTGCATTGTCCCGGTGCCTGGCCTCACTACTATGGAGTCCATTTGCTACAGTCCCTCCAGCTGTGCCAGCACTGGTGCTCAGCAGGACAGTCTCCTGGGAGGGAGGAGGTGGTTTCTCCTCCAGGCTTCCAGGCCCCACTCACCCTTTTCTCCTGACTGTGCCTCCCCACCCTAGTCTTTGATCCCCCCCTGTCCCTTTGGCACGTGTCTGCCCTGCTGCTGGGTCCCCACACCTTGTCCCTCCAGATGGAATACTGGGGTATCTCCTGGCGTCCTCCTCTGCTTCTTCTCTAAGCAAATGTCAAGCTACAGGCCGCACAGGAAGGGCCTCCCCTGAGAGCGACAAGCCTGGGATGACTATTGTACCTGATGTCTTAAGGGGGTCACACAAGTCCTCTGTCACCATGTGCAGCTGACAGTCAGGTTTACAAAAGGATCAATTAACAAAAGTGCTCCTGATGAAACCATCAAAATTTTTACTCCTGCAGAAAAGCCACGGGCAGTGACATGCCTCCGCAGTCCCACCTCCTTGGGAGGCTGAGTCAGAAGGATAGCTTAAACCCACAAGTTAAGGGCCAGGCAGGGCAGCATAGCAAGATTTTATCTCACAAAAACAAACAATCAAACAAATCAAAACAGCCTCTAGGGTACATGAAATAGGGGAAATGGATGAAATGAGACTGAAAAAGTGCTGATAACTCAGAACCCAAAGACTGATGCACTGCTCTCTCTGCTTTTGTGAATGTCCATAAAGACTTTTGTAAAATATTCTGTGTATGCATGGAATGTATTCCAAGAGGGGCCAAACTGAAAGCAAGATGTACCCATGTGCCAGGGCCTGAAATGTGCCTCCAACAGAGAGGTAGTGGCATGGCCTGCGTACCCATAGGCACAGGCCCCAGGCAGGGGCTGACAGGCCTGTCCTGGGGCTGGCTGCAGGACAGGTATCCCAGCGTTCTACCCGCTTTGTAAAGCAGTCCTGTAAGTTCTCTTTCCTGAGTGTCTTCCACTGTGCTGTCCACCATGGCTGCCTCACTGTCCTGAACTCATTCAACAGGTTTACTTTTCAGTTATTTTTACTTTGGGGAGGATCCAGAAGTTGTTGAGCGCCAGATCCAATGAAGAAGGTGGATAAGAACATACTGTTCTTGATGGTTTTAAGTGATGGTTTTAAGTTGGATACACTCAACTGAGTCATTCACTGGATGGTCGATCACACTTTATACTGTGGAAAACCAGGGAGACATGTTCTCGTGGTTTTCGTCTCTTGCTCTCAAATATTTTGGGGGAAACGTTAACTCCAGGGGCTACTGGCCTGGGTGTGGCCCCACGAAGCCACTCCAGAAATTTTCTTCTGCCCCTCCCAGCCCAGAGTCATGTTTTTCTGGCTAATGGCTGTCACAAAGCTAGTTTCTAACGAAAGTGTTCTTTTCTCCCACATGGCTGCAGTGGGGTCCACTAGAAGGTGGGGTCCACTAGAAGGTGGGGTCCACTGGAAAATGGGGTGTGAGAACCTGTGATACATGGCCTGGTCCCTCCCTCAGGGCCCTTACCTCCCTCCAAATGGGGCTGGGGACCTAGCTTGGGGTCGATCATGATTTGGCCACCTGAGCAGCGCCTTCTAAGGTCCCATGTACTCACTCACCTTCCAGGTGAGGGTACGGAGCCTCGGAGCAGTGACAAGGACCAGCTGTGATGTGTCCTGTCACAGAAGGGCATAGTGTCCATCATCCATCTCCCAAGTGCCCATCAGGTGCTGGGGACAGAGGGGAGCAGGACAGGCAACCCCTTCCCAGACTCATCCACTCAAGGGAGCCGTGACCTGTGGCTGGCTGGGCCTGCAATTAGGGGACATTGGCAGGGCTCCATTGAGCCATCTGCAAGCGAGGTGCTGACCCAGCGGGAACTGGGAAGTGTCACCACATTTAAAGCACTGTCAGCGTACCCCCAAATCTGACCCAGGGTCTGCATGTTCCCTGTTCACCAGCCCGATGTTGTATAAGATGCAGATGTACTTTCCCTGCGTCACGTGCCCTGTGCCTTCACTGCCCGTGGCCAGCAGAGGTGGAGAGACTTGGAAGCATGTTTCTTGATCCTGCAGTCTGAGATGGGGGGTGAGAGGGAAAGTGGAAGCCTCCCCAAAGCCACCTGTCCTCGGTGGGCACAGGTGGAGGCCCCGAAGAAAAGCCGTGGTTTCCCTTTGCCCTCATCTGCAGTTCTCTGGTACAGCAGCACCAGCAACCACACTAAGCACAGAGCTTAGTAGCCACAGGTCCCCGCCTGAGCTTCCCGCCTGTGTGCCCCATGAGCCTGAGGCTTGCATCCAGCTCTCCTGGGACCTTGGCCCAGTGCCCACCTTACCCATCTGCAGTGCCAACCTTGGTTAGGGCCTGCCCAGCACCCTCCGAGGCACATCGTCATACCTCTGGAAACCCCTGTGGAAATCGCAAACTCACGGTGACTCTGCCTCTTGATAAATATTGTTTCCCCAAAAAAGGTTGGTGAAGAGGAACCGGCAGATGGTAGCTATCAGGAGATAGACCCATCAGGCCCTGCAGCTGGTGCCTCGCTTGTACTTGTTCACGGGTGTGTGTATGTACACGCACACATTGTGAGCAAGTGTGTAAGCATGTGCTGTGCGTGTGTGAGCATGTTGTGCGTGTGCACATGTGGCGAAAAGCGGTGTGGGCAGAGGGCACAGGGACGCCTGTCCTGCAGCCCCTTCCTGTCCGCGTGGTCTTGGCACTGAGCCCAGCAACCCATTTGCAGAACAAGGGTGGTGACTGTGTGCGTCACAAGTGAGGGTGGGAAACCCCCTGGGGTGCAGCGTCAGAGGAGCTGCTGTCATGCTGGGTGGGGCAGGAGGTCCCCCAAGCTCTCTGATCTGTTTGGCCTCCCTGTGACAAGTGACCTTTCCAGGACAGGCTCGGGACAGATGCGCAGTCACCTCCAGTCCCATGGGGCTAACCCAGGGCACTGGAGGGCACAGGAGCTAATGCTGGGACTTGGATGCACAGTGAGCTCTTTCACCTCTTAGAGATCTGCAATGTTCATGGACTGCTCTGTTCAGAGTTTACGTCCCTTTTCCTGGCCAGGGCGGCCCTTGTGGGTCATGACAGAACACATATCTGCTTCCTGCCTCAGACTGATCCTTGATGTGTTTCTGGTCCCTGGACCCCACAGCCCCTGGCGGTGCTGACTCCTCACCTGCTAGGTTGGGGCTTCGGTTCCCGGCACACAGCTGCTGGCCAGGCTGTGGAGGGGCCAAGGGACTGGATGGTGACCCAGAGGCCTAGGGAAGGGCGCTGGCAAGGAGGGTAGGGGTACAGGGTTTCTGTAGACAACCACAAGACAGGAACAGGGATAAGGCAGATGGAGCTCAGACCTGCCCTAACGACCCATCTTCCCCTTGGCTGGCAGCGTGATCCGGGGCTCTCCTCAGGACCTGTTTCCCCATCAGGAAAGTAAACATTATGGTCCTAACTACCCAGGAGTGTAGGGATTGTTAACGTGGGAATGCTTAGGGCGGCTGGTGCTCCCAGACCCGCAGCACCTACCACTGCCCCCGACCACAGCCAGGACTCACGGAGCTGCCAGCCTGGTGACAGGAGCCATCCTCACACCTAGCCTCCGGGACTGCAGAGGGAGACCAGGTGATGAGGACCACCATGGGCAAGGGGCAGCCACGAAGCTCCGAGGGATGGAGGGCAGCACCGAGGTGGGAGGGTGCCCTGAGGGAGGAGGAGATGGTGTGGGAGAAACATCTGGGGGAGGGACAGTGTCCGAGAGGGCGTGTGGCACGGGCAGGCTGAAGCGGTGTGCACCCTGCCCTGGGCCTGGGCCTGGGCCCGCGGCTGGCCAGGGAGAGGCTGGGCACCCAGGGCCCAGCCCCAGCTGGAGCAGCCAGTCACCCTCTCACCACAAGGGAGCAAGTCGGACGGCGAGGACTCGGTGTTTATTGTCATCCAGCACCTGTAGGGTGAAGGCAATATGCTCCGCAGAGAAATTATAAATAATACAAAGGAAACATTTAGAAAAAGAAGTGCTGGCGCCTTAGCGGACAGCCGGGGGCATTCTTTGGTTGTACAGTGGGGGAGGCCTGTCATCTGGTTCCGTCATAGCCCCCCGAGTTCATCTGCTAGGAAGGCCAGGAGGTAGCGGCTGACGTGCCTGTCGATGATGACGGGTGAGAAGCCGAGGATGCGCCGAGTCCCTGGCAGCACCTTGGGGTCTGGGAGACAGGGCAGGGGGTCATGTGGGTAAACTCTGATCTGCACTCGCGGGGTGCTAAGGGGGTGGGGCAGGTCGAGCCTGGGCACTTTCACCCCGTCCCACTCAGACCCTGGAGTTTTCATTGCGAGTGACCTATGTGCGGCCTTCAGGGTGCAGGGCCCTGTGCATGCACATCCAGGCCCACACTCGGAGGCCCTCCCAGCATGACAGCTCAGGCGTCACAGGGAAGAGGGGCTGCAAGCAGCATGGCCTCTGTGGCCTCCTTCCCATTGGCATGCACCACGGAGGGAAAGACCCCAGCATCCAGGGCAGGCGACCTGACCCACACAGCCCCAGGTCGCAGGTGTGCAAGGCTTTCTAACAGCAGGGGCTCTCCTCTCCAGGCTCCAGGGGCAGCCCAGGATGCGGGGCTGCACACGCTTGACTGCTCTGTTTCTCTATTGCTGCACGGGTACAGCACTGAGGTGTGGGGGTCAAGGCACCCCAGTGCAGTCAGGGCTCAGGGCCCATGTGGTCAGCCCTGGAGCAGGACACCCACCTGGAGGGCAGCAGTACAGCAGCAGGGCGAGGCCGGCGGCCAGGCCAAGGCCCGCCAGGAAGCTCATCGGTCCTGGGAGGAATGAGCACAAGAATGAGGGCCGGGCCAGCAGGCACGTGAGGGCCTGTCACCAACAGAAAGCCAGGAATGGAGCCCGACCGGGGACAGAAGCCTCTAGGACAGAGACAGAGCCCTGGGGGAAGAGAGAGAGACAGACAGGGAGGGAGAGGGAGGCGGCGGGGCGTTACCCCTGTCACTCAGCCCGTGGCTCTCGCTGCCCCAGTCACCGAGCTCTGTGCAATCTGAGTTCTCTGGAACAGAATCACAGGGCATGGTTAGTCGCAGGCCAGGCCTGAGAGCAGACTGGTGGCCCCGGGGGAATCCAAGGCTGCTGGGCCCTAACGCAGCCCTGAACGGCCACTGCAGGGCACTAAGATGGCCAGGCCAGGCACACTGAGGACAGGCCCCTTGGGGAAGCCTGCAGCTCGGTGTCTTCTTTAGTCCAGCTCCTGAGACATCACTGGCTACCATTCCTGTCAGCCATGAGACCCCAAATGTAGCACGAATATCCACTGTTGGAAGCTAACCACGGTACTCCCGGCAGCCGTCTCACAAGCCGCAGCTGGGCTGCAAGCTTTTCCTCAGACCACCCCGTGGGGCCTTCCAGGTTGCTCTACCCTCTGGACAGGCCTTAGGGACACCTGGGAGCTGTGGAAGGTGCTCTGCATCCAGGAGAGCTGTGCTCTGTCCTCGGCTATGTTCTGGAAGACTTGTGGAGCCCTCACAGGCGTGGGGCCTGTCTCCCTGCTCTCTAGCGTCCACACTGCATCCTGTCCTCCCACACCCTGAGCACAGCAGCCTCAGAATGGAGCCACGACCATAAGCTTGCAGTGCCTCCAGTGATGCAGAAGCTCAGAAGACCCCGATCCTCAGGACCTGTACATCTCCTGAGGCCTGGGAGATACCACCTGGGGACATGGCCCTCTAAACCACAATGCACAAGACCAACCGGCCACCCATGACTACGGGTGCCCTACAGAAATTCTGGCATGTGCAGGTAGGCTGTGGCAAAGGAGGCACCACCCCAGTATCCACTGGGGGTCTGAGTAACTCCAGGAGAGAGCAGCCTCAGGAGCACAATGTTGGCGTGAGAACAGGGCTGCTGTCAGCTTGGAAATGAAGAGATCTTCATGGTGGTGAGGGCAAAGACAGGACAGTGGACAGGCTGTATGGGATGCCAGCTTCAGGGTGAAAACAGGCATGAGAACAAGGGACAGAAAGGAGAGACTAAGACACAGGGGAGACTTGCACGTCCCCCTGGAGGCCATGGGATGTTCCTAAGGAGAACCAGAGATACCCAGGGCAGAGTAGGGACCGAGGACATTCTCGCTGTCAGCAGTCATCCAGCACCCCCAGCCCAGCACAAGCATCGGTGGTGGAGACGGGACTTACGCAGCGTGTGGCGGCTGGGCAGGTGTCCGTGCAGGGGCTGGGCGTGGATGTACAGGGCTCGGTAGAACTCCTGGCAGTGCCGCTCACCCCTCTGCTGCAGGTGGCTCAGGAGGTCACAGAGGCGCACGCGCAGTGACGCCTTGGGGTTCCGGAACTACGGGTGGGCGGGAGGAAGGAAGAACAGGTTGGGGAGGCACAGGTTAGGGTGGGGCACTGGGCCAGCTTCCAGTACCTTCACCAGGTGTACGATACACACATAGCGGCATCACCTGAAGCCCCATATTCCCTTGACACCACCACAGAGCACATAGAGCATTATAGCTACTCCTCATTCAGAGGGGAGGGATGTGGGACAGAGGCCAGAGAAGTGACCGAGAAAGCATAGGGCAGGGCACAGTGCCCTAAGTGATGAGACTTGATGTGGCTCCCTCTGTGACCTCACTGCAACCCTCTGAGACTTTTCTTCATTTGTAATAATGGGAAATAGGGAGTTAAATAGGGAGTTAAATGGAGTGATTGCATAAATGATAATTTCTATTGTTTTGTAATTTACTGGAAAAGAGACCCAGATATTTTAAAAAGTAGTTGGGGAAGAGTTGGTTCTTTTAATGCATTTGATAGAGGAACTGGCTATAAAGGCCCATGAACAGGGCACTGGACATTGACCTATGGACAGGAGGCTGTGACATGGTGCTGCCCCCAGGTGGCAGCACACACTGACTGTGGACACCCCAAAGCAAATGTGAGCTGTGGGAGCCCCTTTTTCCTGCATAAAAATCTGATTTTTCCCCAAGTTTCCATAATGATCATACAGTAGACTTCTAACTGCACTGTGATCAACTTGACTGAATCACTTCTTTATTTGTTGTGGGTTCTATGTTGCCTGGGCTGGTCTCAAACTCCTGGGCTCAAAGGTTCCCACTTCCGCCTCCCGAGTAACTGGGACTACAGGTTTTGACACCGTGCCTGTCTGTGCTCATCATTTTTAAGTTACTGCACAACTTTCACAGCACAGGTAGCATCTGAGCAGTAGCCGGCCCACGCTGGCCTCAGTTCTGTCCTCACCAACTCACCTGTCCCAAGAAAGACCCCAAACCTTAGCACATCCTACAAGTGGCACTAGGACTGTCGTGTCATATGAGGAAACTGCACCTCCAAGAAGGGAGGGACTCCCTCAGGGAGGAGGCTGGGAGCAAGACCGGGATCCCAAAGGCCTGGTGGGTCCCTGGCAACCACCTCCAGCCCCTCCAATCCTGGTGACTACAGCTAGGAAACAGTGGCTCAGGGTAGTAGGCGGAGCTTAGGAGAGGGTGTGCTCAACTCTTCCACCTGGAGTCTCTGAGAGCAGGGCCACCTTAGGGTCCCCAGCCCTGGGAGGCTGGGGAGGATGAGAACTGGGGCAGAGCCAGCAAGTGCATATGGACTGTCATCTGAGTAGGGCCTGCCAGTGTGTCCACGGCTGTGAGAGGCCAGCCTGTGGCGTGACCTCTGCAGGCAGATGACCCTGGGCCCAGGACAGCCTCTCTGGCCTCAGTAGCATGCCCCATAGATCAAGGTGAAGACCAGGCCTACTTGCAGGGCTGCAGAGTGAATCAGGGACAGTCTGGGGAAAAACGTGGTTAGCGAATGTTTACTTGGCATTTGTGCCCATTTCACAGGTAAGGACACTAAGGTTCCCCACAAGACCAGCCTCTCACAGTACTGCAGGGCAAGCATGGCTGTAGGTCAGGGTCAACACTGCCTTAGGGTCCCCAGTCCTGGGAGGCTGGGGATGATGAGACCTGGGGCTGCTCCCCGTCTTGGATGAGCTGGGCCTTCCCAGCCACAGTCAGGAAGGAAGTGGATAGAAAAAAAATAAGTATTTGACCTGTACAAGATGCGGAGTGAAGAGCTGCTGTGTGGTCCCAGGTAACACCAGGCCTGGACAGCTGACCCCCCATCCTCAGGCCTCCCTGTCTACACCTGCTTGGGTACTGCCGTGTGCTACTGAACGCTGTCACATTCATGGGTCACCTCATGAAACCTTCCCACCAACTCTAGTACCAGGCAGCAGGTATCATGACGTGTGAGGAAACTGAGCTATAGACCTTCTGGGCCCATCTGGGCCACTCCAAAGAGACCTAAAGCTCAGGCAACCTCAGAGCCCAGCCCAGGTGTGTCACTTGCCAGCTACCCTGAAACCTCAGGCGAGCCACCCTCTGAGATGACTCCGGGTCAGCAGCCAGCTCCTCCCAGCCCAGCAAGGAAGCGAACCTGAGAGGTGTGGGGCGCCCCCACCCTCACCTCCTCAGCACCTTTTCGGCCTCCTTGTTGGTGAGGATCTGTGGGTAGTAGCGGTTCAACTGCAGGACGATTCTGTCTACCTGCTGCTCACTCAGGCGCCCCTGGCCCGTCAGGAACGGCGTGTCCTGCACCAGGCGATCACAGTAAGTCTGATCTGGAACAGACACGGGGAGTGCAGGGTGTGAGCCGGTGCGAGCCCAGGGATACCAGAACAGCGGACATGGTGCTGTCCATGGAGGCCCCACCTGCAGGACGGAGACACCTGGGAGGTGCCTGCAGGATTGTGGCACTCCAGCCTGCATGGTGAGCATTAATAGGAAGATCTGCCCGAGCCTGCCAACCCATCTGGGCAGAAGATGCAATGGGCAGAGATGGCGGCACTCCTTGCCCTTCTCCCATGCCCAAGAGCTGATGATCACTTCCAGAGGTGAGGAATGTGTCTTCCACTGGGCCAGCTAGACACAAGTGAGGCCCAGGGGACCACAGGCAGCTCAGCGAAGGCCAGGGCACAAGCACTACAGCTCCTACCAGCCACACAGATGCAGGCACAGAGCCCAGCGTGCCCTCTGCTACCATCGTCAAGGGCAAGGCGCATGTGGAAGGCATCAAGGAGCTTCTGCCAGCAGAAATCAGCGCAGTCTCCCAGGGGGTGGCTCTGTCTTTTTCACCTGTCTCCCTGAGTCACCACAAAAGCACATCAGTCCCTTTGTAATGCTCTGTAGACAGGCAGGTCTGTCACGCTGAGGGCAGCATGGAGGCGGACAGACACAGGGAGCACAGGGCCCCAGCGGGGGACAAACAAGTACCTTGCCTTACACACCTCCAGCTACTCATCCTGTGGCCCCAAGTACACAGGGGTTAGGGAAAGCACATGGGGCCTTGTAGGAGTAGATTTTATGTACATGATAGAGTTAGGTTGGTATCGATTCAAATTAGATTGTTATAACCCTAGGGTACATGTTAATCACAAAGAAAATATCTATAGAAGATAAACAAAAGAAATGAGAAGAGAACCAAAATCCATTGCTACAAAAAATATCAACTGAACACCAAAAAGAGTAGTAATGGAAGAAATTAGGATCATAGCCACCAGACATACAGAAAATGCCGTCTACGGAGACTCACTTTAAACCTAAAGATACAATTGAGCTAAAAGTGAAGGGAGGCAAAAAAAGATGCTCCATGTAAGTAATAACCAAAAGGATGACTATACTGATATCAAACAAAATAGAATTTAAGCAAAAAATTGTTATAAGAAAAAATTACAGGGCCAAGGATTTAGCTCAGTGGTTGCAGCATCTGCCTTGCAAGCACAAGGTCCCGAGTTCAATCCCGGTAACCACATACCACAAGACCAGGCGTGGTGACTCACGTTCACCAGCAATCATATACCACAGTGCTGGGCGTGGTGGCTCACGCCTGTAATCCCAGCATTCAGGAGGCAGAGGCAGGAGGATTACTATGAGTTCAGGGCTTGTTGGAGCTACATAGTGACCAGCCTGAACTACAAAAGAAGTGAGACCCTGTCTCAAAAAAAAAGAGAAGGAAAAAAGAAAAATTACATTATATATTAATAAAAGGGTGAGTTCACTAATAATATATAACAGTTATAAACATAGACTGAGGCAGGAAGTCATAAATTCAAGCCCAGTCTTGGCAACTTATTCAGAGCCTATCTCAAAATAAAAATGAAAAGGACCGGGGACATAGCTCAGTGGTACAGTACTTGTCTAGCATCTGTGAGGCCCTGGGTCCAATCCCCAGGGCCACCAAACAAACAAACATGAATGAAAGAGAAAGAAAGCAAGAAGGAAGGAAGGAAGGAAGGAAAGAAAGAAAGAAAGAAAGAAAGAAAGAACACATAAAAAGATGGTTATCTCCTAGTCATTAGGGAAGAACATATCAAAACCATGATGAGATACACTTCATACTCATTCAGAAAGCTGTATATCAAAATGGCAAGCATTGGGAGAAAGTCAAAAACTCAGACCACTGAGCTTGGCTGGTAGAAACAGATCATTGGTGCAGCCATGTGGAGAAGAGAATGGCCATCCTCAAATATTTAAACACAGACTTGTCACATGACCCAGCAATTCTACATCTTCTTCGTAAATATCTAACCAACTGAAAGTGGATACTCAGATACCAGCATGCCAGTGTCCACAGCAACACTATTCAAAGTAGCCACAGGATGTAAATAACTCGCTCACAGGATAGATGGGTCTTTCCCATGATGTAGTAAATACATATATACAGTGGGGTATTATTCAGTCCTAGAAAGGGATGAAATTCTGATACAAGGATGTTACAATATGGATGAAACTTGAAAGTGTAAGTTAAGTGTAATAAACCAGGCACAAAGGGACAAATACATGACCTCATTTATATAGCCTACTAAAAACAATCCAATCCATAGGATGGCAAGTAAAATAGAGCTGTGAAGAGGGGAAGAAAGGAGAGTTACTTCTTAAGGAGTACAAATTTCTGCTTGGATGATGAAAAAGCTGTAGATATGAACTGTGATGATAGTTGCCCAACACACTGTAAATGTACTTAGTGTCACCAAAAAGTTTAAAATGTAAATGTGATATTTTACATATCTTACCACAATAAAGATGACACAAATTATAGCTTACATAGAAAGTTATAAACTATGGTTCTTCTACACGATGAATTCACCACTAAAAAGAAATGAGCTATTAAGCCATGAAAAGACACTGAGAATTAAATGCATATTTCTAAGTGGAAGAATTCAGTCATATAAACCACATGATTCTAATTATCTGGCATCCCAGGGAAGGAAATATCATGAAGACAGTAAAGCTAGTGGTTTCCAGGGTTAGGAGGAAGAGGAGTGAGTAAGTGGGGTTCAGGGAATTTATAGAACAATGAAACCTTTCTATATGGCACAGTAATGGTGAATAAAGGGCATTATGCATTTGTCAAAACTCACAGAATGTACAATTCAAGGAGTGAACCTTAATATAAAGTTTGGCCTTCATTTAATAATACTGTACTAATACAAGGTGTTAAAAATAGGGGAAATAGAAAGAAGCAGTATGCAGGACCCTGTGAACTATTTGTTCCATTTTCCATAAAGTAAAACAGCTTGAAAAATAGTCTTGGAGCCAGGCACAGAGACATGTGTCTGTACTCTCGGCTTCTTTGGAGGCTGAGGCAAGAGGTTTGCTTGAGCCCAGAAGTTCAAGGCCAGCCTAGAAACACCCTGAGACAGTAGTGATGGCAAGTACCTGGATGCTGAGGCAGGAGGACTTCAAGTTCAAAGTCAGCTTAGGATACAGAGTTAGACCCTGTCTTAAAATATGAACCAATAAAAATAGCAAAAAAATAAATAAATTCATGAATAAGATGTTTATTAGGAAGAAAATCCAGTTGGAAAATTCTATTCTTGATTTTAAAAAAGTAAGGAGTCGCAGAAAGCAGATTAACCTCTGAGTTGGGAGAATTACCTGAGAAAGTTCACCATGGACCTCTCTCTCTCAGTGAGAGGTTGTTTTGTTTTGTTGAGACAGGGTCTCGCTTTGCAATTCAAGCTGGCCCTGAACTCACTATGTAGCCCAGGCCAGTCTCAAACTCACACCAATTCTCCTGCCTCTGCCTTGTGAGTGCGAAGCCACACTCAGGAATGAGCCACCACACCCAGCATGGTACTAGGGATCAAACTCAGGACCTTGTGTTTGCCAGGCAGACGCCGGAACCACTGAGCTAAATCCCTGGCCTCTGAATGACAAAGGTTCCTGATTCTGCCCGGGCTGACAGTTTCACAGACATATACTTTTGTCAGAATTTATCAAACCATTCACTAAAAATAAGCGCTTTTCCCCATCAGTAGATCATACTTATAGAAGTAGATCATTTACAAAATGAACTTGTCATGTTGCAAAAGGTGGCCTCTTCTCCGGCTTCATCCTTGGGGCACTGACCCAAGGCTTTTGTCCTTCTGAGGCCTCCCACGCCCACAGGGCCAGGCATGGTGGGCAGTCTGGCTCCAGCACCTGCCATGTCTCACCAAGACCTGACAGCAATCCAAGTGGAATTCAAGGAGTAATCGCCTAGGCCAGGCACCCAGCCGTCTCTTTGCCTACCACAACCACATCCTTCCTCCAGCTGTGCAATGTGAGCACAAGTACCACCCCCACTTTCAGATATGGAAACTGAGGCACAGCAAGAAGGTAGAGTACCTGTTCAAGACTGCAGCAGCGAGGAAATGGCAGAACCTAGGCACAGCAGTGTTGCCGTCACCTCTCCATATCCAAGCTGTCTGCCTCTCTTATTAGCATCAAGTCACCTGTGTGACTAGAAGCATGGGTCTGCTCCCTGTATAACAGGAGCAAGCCAGAGGCTGCCTATCTAGCCCTGTGTCCTCAGTGTGCACTGTGTATGTGCGTAGGGCTGAGCACACAGTAGGCACGGTCAAATAAGGTCTAGAATGAATGGATGCTGGTCCAAGGCCCAAGAGCAAGGTCCATTGGTGAACAGTGGCCAGTGCCCTGCTCCTCCCTGGCTTCCTCCCACTTGGTGAGCCGCTAGGCCAGCTGGGCCTCTGTTGCCTGCAAGCCATGAGTCATAGGAGGCCTGAGTCACCTGGCACGGGCAGCATAACTCAGAGGCTGAGGCTGGCTGTGTGGCTCCAGGGCTCTGCCTTTCTGCAGTTCTGGTGAGCTGTGCACGCCAACCACACACAGGCAACCACTGAGAGGCACAGAAAGTCCCAACAAGGCCCCGCCTTGTGCCAGGCCCTGGTAAACAAGGCCAGAACTGTTTTCATGGCACAAAGGAGGGATTCCTCTGCACAAAACTCATGAGCTTTGGCCAAGTCCACACCCTCCCTCTTCCTCCCAGATGGAATCAAGGCCACGGACCCCACCCTCAGCACCCTCACCTGAACTTCCTGAACCCAGACCAAAGTCTTCAGCCTGGCATTTGGAGCCCTGAGGCA
>PVIR01016533.1:18682-36556 GCA_004026965.1 Petromus typicus | reverse complement strand
TAAGTGAAATAAATAGGTCACAGATAGGTAACTATTGCATCTTTTCTCTGGTATGAGAAAATAAAGATGTAAATGAGTTCTAGAATTGTATGTTATATATTGTGAAATAGAAAATACTTAAAGTGAAATAGGGTGAAGGGGGAAAAATAATGAGATTATAACAAAAAAGAAAGGAAACAAATTTTATGTGTATGGGGGGGTGGTAGGGTGGGTAGGGCTATGGGAAAAAATGAGAATTAAGTTGTATACTGGTACAAATCTCCATTGTGGAGTACAATCATAAAGTATATATGTAATGTACCAATAAAGATTTCAATTAAAAAAAAGAAAATACTTAAAAGGGAAGACAGTGTAGGGGTAAATAATGAGGGGAAAATGAATGTGGTAATAATAAAGAAAAAAAGAAAAAAAGATTATGTATTTAGGGGGTGGGGGGTTCCAGGGTGGGGGAAAAAGGGAAAAATGAGAATCAAGTCATGTCATATTCTGGTACAAATCCGAACCCAAAGCAATAAAACTCTCATCAAAACAAAGCAATCAATGTAGATCAACAAAATATCCTGATATCTTAGTTACCAGACAGAGGCTTTAAAATATGTTCAAGAGATTAGATGGCAAGTTGGAGAATTTCAATAATCTGTAAACTATGAAAGAAAACTAAGTAATATTTTACATTTAAAAATTTCAGTAATTGCAGCTAAGGACTCAATAGATTATTTAAGAACCCAGAGTCAAAAATTTTAAGAAAAAGGAAGATTTAGGGCCGGGGAGTTAGCTCAGTGGTTCCGGCACCTGTCTTGCAAGTGCAAGGACCCGGGTTCGATTCCCCGGTAACCACATAACAATACTGGGTGTGGAGACCCACACCCAGCAGCAACCAGTACCACATACCACAGTGCCAGGTGTGGTGGCTCACGCCTGTAATCCCAGCACTCGGGAGGCAGAGGCAGGAGGATTGTGATGTGAGTTTGAGGCTGAGCTGAGGGCCAGCCTGAACCACAAAGCGAGACCCTGTCTCAAAAAAACCTAAAAAAAAAAAAAAAAAAAGAAAGAAAAAGGTATCAGAAGAAAACCTCCAGACTAAGGCATCAAGAGATAAGTATTTTAAAATTTTTCATTGATTTTTTCATCAGTGTTGTGTAGTTTGCATCATACAAGTTTTGAACCTGTTTTACTAAATGCATGCCTAAGCATTTTATTTCATTGATGTGATGATAAATTGTACTACAGTATTGATTCTGGCGTTCATTCATGGTACATGAAATTACTGCTGAGTTTAGTTTGATTCTTTTGTCTCCTGTGACCTTACTTATCTCAGTTACTAGTTTAGAGTATCTTTTTGTAGATTCCTTCAGATTTTTCTTTGTTCAAAATTGTGTGCTTTCTAATTAAGGTCAACCTATGTCTGCTATATTATCTCTATATCCTTTATTTCCTTTTTTCTCCCTTTATTACAATGGCCAGAACTGTTGGATACATATGGTGAAAATGGACACCCTATTTTGTTCCTGGTCTCAGGGGAAAATAATATTTTTTCTTTTAAAATAGTTCTTAGTTTCAAGTATTTGGTAGAAGTTCCTAATTTAGCTTAGGAAATTATTATTGATTATGAAATTGTTCAAAATGAACATGTTGAATTTTGTAACATTTTTTCTCTCTTCATTCATATGATTGTGTGATCTGTCTTCCTTAAAAGGTTAATATTGCAGATTACATTGAATTTCCAAATACTGAACGAGATTTCAATATGGACTAAATCTCACTTTGCAGCAGCACAATTTGTAATAGCTAAATCTTGGAAACAGCCCAAATGCCCATCAACATGACATAATTTTTTATTATATTTCCGAATTTTACTTATTAATGCTTTGTTGGGAATTTTTTCATTTATTCATGAAGAACATGTAGTTTTCTTTTGATGTTTATTCTTTTTTTTTGAGACACGGTCTCGCTTTATAGTTCAGGTTGGCCCTGAGCTCACTATGTAGCCCAGGTGAGCCTTGAACTCACAGCAGTCCTCCTGCTTCTGCCTCCCAAGTGCTGGGATTACAGGCGTGAGCCACCACACCTTGCATTTTGATGTATGGTGCTGGTTGCTGGTGGGCTGAGTCTCCACACACAGCATTGTTGTATGTGGTTACCAGGGATCGAACCCAAGGCCTTGCGCTTGTAAGACAGGGGCCGGAACCACTGAGCTAAATCCCCAGCGCAATCACTTGATTTTTATATAACATTCTCTATTTATATTTTGAAGGCTGGTTTATTATAATATTAATAGAAGCACTACTGTTTTCTTTTAATAACCTCTGCATGATATATATTTTCTAACTTTTAATTTTCAACCTGCCTGTTTCATTATATTTGAAGTAAGTTTTTGGTTGGCAGCCCTTAGTCAGATCAAGTCTTTAATCAACTCTACAGATCTCTTTTAATTAGTATATTCAGGCCATTGACTTTAATGTATATAATGATCTGATAAGGCCCAGTCTTCCCTTTTAGTTTTTATTTTTTGTATTTTTTGCCTTTATTTTCTTTCTATAGATTAAAGAGCTTTTAATGCCATCTTCATTCATCTTGACTGTTTTTTAGTACATCTATTTACTTAGCTTCTTTAGTAGTTGTGCTATGTACTATATCATATATGCATGACCTGTAAGTCTATTAATATGTTTTGTAACATTTCAGAGGAATAAAACTTACTGCCCACTATACTCCTTTTTTTTTTTTTTTTTTGAGACAAGGTCTCTCTTTTGTAGTTCAGGCTGCCTCTGAACTCACTATGTAGCCCAGGCTAGCCTCAAACTCACAGCATTCCTCCTGCCTCTGCCTCCCGAGTGCTGGGATTACAGGCTTGAGCCACCACGCCTGGCATTGTGGTATGTGGTTACCGGGAATTGAACTGGGGACCTTGTGCTTGCCAGGCAAATGCTGGAACTACTAAGCTAAATCTCTGGCCTATGCTCGCTTTTATTCCCTCAATTTATAGCATAATTGTCTTAAATATTTCTTGTATGTACATTTTGAGCCATGTCAGATAATCTTTTTGCTTCAATAACTATAATCTAGAAAACTCAAGAGAAAAAGAAAAGTGTATTATGTTTATCCATCTTTTTTTTCTTATGCTCTATTCTTTTTTGTTGTTGTTTTTGGTACCGGGGATTGAAGTAGGGACCTTGTGCTTGAGAGGCAGGTGCCAGAACCACTGAACTACCTCCCTGGCCCTCTTTATTCACTTCTGATACTTCAAGGTTTCACTTAATTTATTTTTTTCCCTTTCTATCCAGAAGAACTTCCTGTAGCTAACCTTTTCAGACAAGCCTTCTGGTGACCAACTGACTTAGGTTTCTGTCCTCTGCAAATGTCATTTCTTCTTCATTCCCTTTTCTGAGAGCACAGTTCTGGGTTGACTGTTCTTTCAGCACACGTGAAATACTGTGCCACTTTCTTCTGGCCTCAATAGTTTCTGGTGAGAGATCCACTGTCACTCTGTTTTCTTACCCTGGCTGTGGTTTTTTCTCTGGCTGCTTTCAGGATATTTCTTAGTCTTTACTTTTCAGAAATTTAATTTTAATGTGAAATAGAAAGACATTCTTAGAATTTTGTATTATGAAACTCTGGATCTTGTTTAAATCTTCTGCTTCAGTTGTGTTTTTTTTTTCTGGGGCAGCTCAGCAGGGAAGGAAAGGTACTGCTTTGTTACTGCTAGATGGAGGCAGAAGTCTAGATTGCCCTTTGACACCCAAAGTGGGGGCTCCTCATAAGTCCTGGGTAGTGTAAAATTTTGCCCCCCGTGTGGTCTCTGTCATTCATGCAGTAGGATTTGCTTATTACTGTTTGGTGATAGTTGAAGTCAAGACTCTTCGCTAGGTATTCTCTGATACCGCCTGGCAGGGAATGTGAGTGTTTTCTCTTTGCTCTTAGGTTGGGGTAGAAATGCACACTCCTACTGACAGTCTGGGAATGGGGACTTGTTACCAGTTAGCAAGGAAGAGAGTTCTGATTTCGTACTTGTCCTCTGTGTTATTACCCTATTGGGATCTTGCTGTAGTCTTAGTCTACTTGTGCCACTATAACAAAATATTAAAAACTAGAATGATAATAAGCAAAAATTTGTTGATCACATTTCTGGAGACTAGAAGTTCAAGATCAAGGGATTGACCGCTTTTGTGTTTGGTGAAGACTCAGTCTGTTCTTCCAAGAAGGTGATTTATTTCTGTACCCTCCAGAGGAGATGAATTCTGTGTTCTTAAAGGAAAATGGGTAGATGGTTACAAAGCAGAGCACGATGATGGTTCCGTCCTCACCTAAAGTCCTCCCTCTTAATACTGTTTCATTAGGTGTTGCATTTCAGTATGAACATTCAAACTATAATAGCCACTTTATTATAGTCCCTTACAGTGAAAGCTAGGTTTTCCATTCAGCCTTTCCTGATGTGCCAGGGTAGGGCTACCTGTCTGTCTCTCCCTGGGTATATAGTATTTAGATGGAATAGAAATAGTTTTCTGTCCTGTAGGTTGCTTCTTTCCTGTCCTTTGGCTAGTGAGAGCAGGCTTTTGTTGGTACTATATTTTTAAAAACTTATAAAAAAAACCAAACCTGTTAACATTTCTGAGTGCTAAAATCTTTAGCTCCAAGTCTAGGATATATAAGGCAGCTCATGATTCTATTTTCTTGTATTCTGAAGTCTCTAACCAGTCAGTCTTCTTCTGTCTGCCTTCAGAGTCTTTTTATGTTTGTTTTATGCATAGTTGTGTGCAGTTTTAGTTGGGGTGGAAAGAACTGAGAAGTGTGTATCTACTCTGTTTTCCTAGATGGTACATTTTGCTTTTATCTATGGATAATGACCATGAACTTTACTTTTAGAGAATAAGTTAAGTTCAATTCATCTAAATGTGGAATGTGGAAGGAGAAAAGTACTTGATCTTTTTTCTGCTGAGAAATAAGCTTTTTGTAAAGGCTTTGATTCTTGTCATCATAAGTGTTCAGTAAACAATAATTGGCAATGGACACATCAGACAAGTTGTAGTAGAGGACCTAAAGTAGTTGATACACAGCAGATCTAACACTTGCCATGCACTTCTGTGAGGTGATTGCTGCTACAAAGATGGCTTCCACTTCCAAAATGGCTTCCAGTTAACAGACTTTTGGGGAGAAGAGCGAGTAGTAAGATCAGAGATGTTGCTTCCTACTTCCTTTTTCTCTCCATTGTCTTTTCCCTCCTCTCTTGCTTTAAAATAAGCTCAAATTTGGGAAAAAAATAGAAAAAAATATTATGAGAGATATCTGTTTATAATAGCAATAGCATAAATCATGTTTGGTTTTATAGAATCTGTATCTGTGCTTCAGTGAATAATACAACTGCGCTCATTTAAGGTTATACATTAATTGTGAGTCAGTTTCATACTGAAGCGCTTCTCAGTTTCTGGTCGCCCTTTATCATTCTGACATGAAAATCATGTCGAAGGGTATATTGTTTGTGAGCATAATGAGTATAGCTTGCATCCTGAGGACCTTGAAATGGAGTTTACTAAACTAAATACAAAAGACAACAGTCTAAACATAGATTTCACCATAGTCAAGCTCTTCCTGTGAAGGTTAAAAAAAAAAAAACAACCTAGGGAGTTGTCACACTTCCCATTGTTATTCACACGCTTGTTTGGGATCTCATGTGCCAGCTGCCAGAGGCCTGACATTTCAGCAGAGAAGGGAAGCGGGACAGAAGTTGGAAGACTGGATTTGCAGAGCACTTCCAAATTTTTTGCAACTTGAAAATGTGATGCCGTATGTAGAATTTAGATAAATGATTGCTCTAGTAAATGATGTGCAATTAAATGACAGCATGCATGAGCACTACAGAATACGGAATCAATCTACTGTCGAATCCAATAAAGAACTTTATGCTTTGCTTCTTAAATCACCTTCCATTCCGGTCTACAAATATTTATCAATAAATGACCACATATTTGGTGCTATACCAGGGGAGGTTGGTGATATGAAGATGAGCAAGTCCTGGTCCTGTCTGTATGCAGCCAACAGTCTAGAGGGCAAAGAGAAATGTATAAAAATAACTGCCATACAGGGTGTCTGAATGAGGTTTGTGAGGGTGTTACCATTAATGCTGAGAGATTTTTTTCTGCTACCAGCTGAGGTAGGTAGAAGGGGGGGTAACAGAGGAGTAGAAAGGAGAAGAGAGAAGAGGAGAGGAGAGGAGAGAAGAAGATAAGAAAGGACAGGGAAGGGAGGGTGGAGAGAGATTGAGATTAGTTTTCAAACAAAACCCTAATACGGTCTCTAAGGCTCTAAAGGTGGATCAACTCCAACACTAATGGGTCACAACACTTCTCTTAAACTGCAGTTTAAAAAAAGTGTACTATGTTTTAGAAGCACATGCTAATATTATATGGGGTTTGTTTGGGAAGTTGGTGCAAGGATTTAACATACCCAATCATATTTCAAGAAGAAATATGTAAATAAGTAGGATACATATGCTAAATTCTGACTCTCTTTCCTTTCTTTCCTCCTCCTACTTATTCCTTTTCTCTTAAAGCTGGAGTTTTCAAGGGGAGTGGGTTTGAGAGGGCTTAGGTGGGTCATGTATCCCCCTCCAGGTCACGCAGTGGCACTTCAAGACAGGTCACAAATTCTCAGCAAAGGCCAGTGGCTTTGAGGTTGAGCAGCACAAACCACAGATAGCAGGACACGGAAATGGGGGAATGTTTGAGCACAGAAAAGCATCTGGTTTAGAGGGACATAAGGTAAAGGAGGAGGCAGGGTAGACAGATGCGGAAGAAGAGGCAGGTTGGTTGTGGGTGTTTGGAACTGGGGATAGCTATTGTCAGTGTCAGTGTTTAGGGCTGGTAAGATTTATGCTTTAAGAACAGTTGTCTAGAAACAGAGCTGGATTGTAAAAGGAGAGGTGGGGCAGGAAAAACAAAGAGGAGTTTGCTTGGGAAAAGGTGGAGAAAATGTATATATTGATATTATTATACCTTATCAACTATTAGGTGTCAACAACAATAAATACTTTCACACATTTTGTTTTACTTAGTATGTGCAATAGGATGATCATTATTCTTTATTTATCAGGTACAGTACCAGGGGGTCAAGACGCTGAGGACATTGTGGTCAGGGCCAGCTGTCATTGCAGCCCCACACCACAGGCTGCTGATCCACATCTTTACTACTGGATTGATGTTTATTGAAAGTTGTATCCTTGGGTAAAAAGCGCTAGAACATGTGAATCTTTGCTTGTGCCTGACATATATATGTGACCTAAAGGAACCTCTGTCTCTGTCTCTGTCTCTGTCTCATTTCTGTCTCTGTCTCGTCTTATTTTTGTCTGTCTCTCTTGTCTCCTTGTCTCTCTCCTTTGAGAGAAAATTTCCAAAAAGAGTTTCAAAGCGTAGGAGGAAGCAGAACAGTGGTGTGTTAAGAACAGTAGTGTGTTGTCCAGCTGTCTGGGTTAAAATCTGTGCTCTGTCTCATACTGGCTGAGTGACCTTGGTCAAGATACTTGGCCTTCTGAATCTTAGTTTCTTTATCTGTAAAGTAGAGATGATAGTAATGGATCTATCTGCATAGAGTTGTTGTAAGGATTCAATGAGAAAATATATACAGAGACTTTGGAAAAGCACTTCAAACATAGTGCTTACTGGTGCTCCTAGTTATTGTTGCTATTATTATCTAAGACATGGCGAAAGAAATCCTCTGGATAGTTCAGTGACATTTGAGTTTTGGTGACATCTAGTGGCTGGAACATTTCAGAAGGTGCTCTCAGCGTTGGTCTGGTTCTCTGGGGGTAAAGAAAAGGCCTCTTTTTCCCTGTGTAAATTACAGTTAACTGATTTTGAAGATGAGACTTGGGCACAGGCCAGGACCAGGAACATGTGTGATATTATTACTGGTCCATGTTGCATAACAAGAACAACTGTCTATATAGACAGAGAGGAAGTTTGACCAGGAGGTCTTAGTGTCTGCTCTCCTTCGGACTGGCTACTTAGGGAGCTCCGTGTTCCCGCTGGGTGTTTCAGGATTGACTGCAAACTGACTTGCCAGGGCAGAGGTTAGGAACAGGATCAGGGCAGCCATCGGTTTTTGTGTCATCAGCCAAATGACTTCAGCAAATTACTTCACCTCTCCAAGGAGAGGAAAGATACTTGCCTCTCAGGGTTTGCATGAGAATGCACATATTCCCTCAGCATCGGGCTGACACTTAGATGCTCAGTAAACAGCCGGGCTTACTCTTGACCATTGTAATAGGCTCTTGGGTTAAAGAGATACCATTCATTCATTCACTGTCTGTTGAGAACATAACGGGTATCAGGAGCCAAGTTAGATGAAACCAGCATAAAACAGTGAGAGCGTCTTGTAGTTCGGGTGATGGACCCCAAACAGGAGATTCCCAGCAGAGCTACGTCTTATCCAGCAAGTTGTAGAGTGAACTAGGGACTTTCAATGGAGCATAGTTCACACAGTGGATATCCTCAATTTGTATAAATTTGCACAATAATGTTAAAGCAGATTGGAGTTAAGCTTCTTGGTCCTAAGGAATGTCAGCGTATTACTGTGATTTTTTCAGAAGATGAAGTAAAGTGTGTCCTAAAGAAGGGGTATCCTTGTCCAATTTGTCAAAAAGCTCAGTGTGGTTTAGAGGTGGAGCAGGAGTTTACATTAAAGTGTATCAGGGTTCATCAGAGTCATACCTTGGCTGACTCAGGGGACCACTTTTTGTTGAGGTGCTAGAGACTATCATGTCTATTTTCTACCTAGCTACGTAATCAATTCAGTAATCCTCCTCCTATCACTTTGCTCTATATTATCTTTATGTCCCTCAGTATACTCTTACTTCATTTCAGGGGCATTCAGAATGCTCCCAAAGTCCTATTTCTTTCAGCAAATCACTTTGCAATCTGTAAACTTAGTTGTAAAATATTGAAGGGCTCGGTGAGGAGGGTTTGGGAAAGGAGAAAGAAACCGTATGCTTGGGGAGAATATATTTAATGGGATAATATATTTAGCAATAAGATATGGTATAAAATAATATGTACTATATACATGAGATATTCTGTATTATATTGAATAATAGAAAAATACATGCTCTTTTTATAATATCAAGAATGAAAAAAGTGAAGCTCCACAAATTCTCCCTCGATGGTGAACCTACACCAGGCACTCTTGGGTATATTCACATGGAAAGGAACATAATGAGATCTGGTGGAAATGGTGATGTAAGATTTTCTGTAAATCAAAATGGAACATGAATTTCAAGGAATGGAGTCCAGCAACTTGTAGGCTGGAAAATGTCTATTTCAGTGGTCTCCAATATGCCTCAATGAGCACTGCTTGGGGATTCCCACCTAATGGGGATGACGACGGTGGGGATGGCTCTCGTCTGTGCTGTCCCTGTGCCCCCGTATCTCATTCACTTCCCCCCGGGGAGGAGGCAGCTGAGAAATAGCTTCAGTGGTGCAGCAGCTGCCCTGGTCGCTTCACAAAGCTAAGTAACTCCGCTCGGGTCAGCCGCCTCTGCTCCCGGGTCCTGCCTTTCTGTGTCATGGCTGTTTTTTAAGCTTCCTGAGTAGCAAACACCTTCCTTGATCCTACTTGGCAGCCTGCCTTATAAATGAGTTTTCCTTCCCATAGGTATATTCTTCAGACCCTAGAGAAAATTAAATGGTCAATTTTGTCATAGTGAATATGAGAGCAAATCCTCAAGGTCAGGATCTTTTACCAAAATCCCACTTCTTGTCCATTTCCTTTTCCCACCTCTGTTGCTGAATTGTTCTGCAAAAGAGATTTCAGTTCACACACTGCTGGCAGAAAAAGTACACAGCATTTCCTCCCTCACTGTTTCTTAACTTTAAAAAAATGTGGCTTAAAGTTGTGTTTTGCCCTTTAAATCAGGATCTTCTTTTGCATTTTGTTCTTTAGCTTTGGTAATTGCTACTGTTCAAGTTTGCCTGAAAGTTACCGTTACTGAGTACGTATCTTGTGGTCCCAGGCTAAGATAAGATAACTTCTCAAATTTCTTTTTTTTTTTTTTTTTTTTGGCAGTTAAAGAAGAAATATGTACATAATTAGAATACAGCATGCTAAAGTCTGACCCTTAGCTTGTGCTCTCCAAATCCTAACAACTGTCTAAGTTCTCACTCTGTTCTTTAAGCATTTTCATTGTGTCCAGTGCTATGATTTAATCTATCCCAAATCTAGAACTCTTGTCTTTGATTCTGGGATCTGTTATTCCTTTACTCTATGAAGGCTGGAGTTTTGGAGCATTAGTTTTTCCTTTAGTTTGTGTGTGTGTGTTAATGTTTCTACTTCTGACGGCTCACACAGGAAGTGTAAGGTGTAATCAGACTGTAAAACCCTACCCAGAAAGGATATTGTCATTTCAACTACAGACCAGGCAGATAACAGACGCTATTTACTAGGCAGAAAGATAAGGGAATGAGTTTGATTCCTCATTAAAAGCTTCATGGTTTAAGTCTTTAAAGAAAAAAAAAAAAAGTTCTGGGTCTTTGCTTATTAAGTTACATAAACAGGGTGAAGTGCCATGGAGGAGAATGGAAACTCTTGGTGTGACCTATAATTAGAAAATTTCCACCCAGAGAATAAAAACGGGCTGTATGCCACTTCCTGATCCTACTCGCAGTGGAGGCTGAGCCACTGTGGGGAGACAGATAAGAAAGCACCAAGGAAAGGAAACTTGAGCCAGGATGCTCCTTTCCTCTGATGGCCACGAGGCCTGTGTAAAACATGTCCTTGTAGTCTAAAAGATCTCTGAGGCACCTGGGGGGGGGGTGAGGGCAGCATTTTCATGAACTGCAATTAACCAAATGACATGATAATATTCCATGCTGGCCTTGTAAAAGGACCTTCCACCCTGCCATGGTTGATGAAATGGCCAGAGATAGTAATGAGTTCTAGCAGGAAAAGAGGCCTGTGTGCCTAGATTGGCATTTGGGAAAGTTGCTTTGCCCTGAGCCTTGGGGGGCTGTCTGAGAAGAAGGGTGAAGCCACTTGCCCACCCGCCCAAGATGTGGCGAAAGCCCAAGAGAAGGTTGTGTGAGATAGCACAGAGAAGGCGGCAAAATCCTTCTAGAGGCTTCTGGAGGTTATAATATTGTCTTAGTTACTTTCTTCTCCCTGGTGCATGATACTCAACATACAAAACTTAAAGGAAGAAAAGTTTATTTTGGCTCACAGTTTCAGAAGTTCAGTCCATGGTGGCTAGGCTCAGAGGAAGAAATGGTGTGGTAGATGGGGCCTGCTGAAGAGGAAAGCTACTGACACCATGGTGGACAGAAAATAAAGAAGGGAGACACCAGGGCAGTGGATAGAACCTTCCAGATCACACTCTTGCAAGTCAGCTACAATGCCTTCCTGATCAATCACTCTCCAAAACCCTGCTGTGAGCACATGAGAGTTTTGAGGGGCCATTCCTTATCTGAGCCATAAGAATTATAAATGTCTTATATGTATTTGTACTGCATGTTATATCCTTCCCTATGTGTCATGTCATTAAGGATCTGAAATAGGTGGATTTCTTTAAAGATAGACTGGGACTCTTTCGCTAGGAAAGCATTTGTTATGTAAGAGATGTAACCACCAGGAACAAGAGTTTTATAGACATCATCCCTACTCAGGAGGCTCACAGACACCATGTACTCATCAAGCTGGACTCCATGCTGGGGCAGAGCAGGCTGCAGTGGAATTCCTGGGTACAAGACCGAAGGTCTTCCCACTTGTTTGTGTGTGACTTTTGGAAACTAAGTTCACATCTTAAAGTTGTCATTTCTTTGTATATGTATAATTTCCTCACATATCCTTGTATGTCCTTGTACATGTGAGTATTAACCTCTATGGTTCGCTGATAGGTTCCATGATACAGACTGCTGAACTACTTGAGGACAAGATTGTCTCTCAACCCTATAATGCAATGGTTTCCAGCTAATAGGTGCTCAGTTAATATTAACTCAGTAGTATAGATTTTAAAATCCTGCCAGACTGACTTGGATAGGTGCTGATTTGAATTTTTGTTCCATTTCCCCAGTGGCTCTTTTTCTTGCTTAGATGAATGTCACTAATTAATTAAATTACCTTAAGTAAATTCGTTTTCCTCTCTGAGTCTTGTTATTCATCCATAAAAGAAGTTAGAATAGTTGACCTTCCATGTTTTTTCTCTTTTAAAAGTTGACTTTTTAAAAATATCATATTTACCTGGGCTATAGGCCATTTTGCTTCTATTGAATATAATGTTGCCTTAGACTGGTCTGAAAAAAGAAAGCTTTAAAATTTTAACTAACTTTAACTTTTGCATGAAAAAAATTTGTCACCCTGAATGGCCCAGTTTCACCATCCCCTGCCCAGGTGGTGTGCTTTTTACACTCACAGGTCTAGTTCTAGAAGAGAAATGTTCTGGTCACCCAACTGCAGTGTCTTAGACCCCCAAATCCCCATCAGGAAGTGGAGCTCAGCCTTCCTGTGCTGCTCCAGCCCAAGCAAACCCTGGGGCACACTGTGGAGCTGTGGTACCCAGAGAAGGTCCAGCATATTTGGCATAATCTAGAATTATGTCCTCTGAGGAATGCTGGGAACAGAGGCTAGGTAGGCTCAAAACAGCTTAATAGGATCATGATGGCTGAGTTTTCTTTTAATTTTAAAAAACATTAGAAAATTTTGATTTTATTAATACATGTTTGCAGTATGTAATGGTTACATTCATTTTGGGGAATTGATACATGTATGTAATACATGTTAGATATGCTGTCTAATTTCAACTATTATAAAAGCTACTCAGACTCTTCCACATGGTACCAGAAAGCCAAACCAGGGGTAAGGAGGGGCCCACTGATGAGGCTTATGTTAAATTAATGATGGCCTTCCATACACACTAAACCTCTATGTGTCAGGACTAGGCCTGAGGGATGGTATTAAATGGAAAAAGGAGTGGTCATCAGGTGCATGTGAAGAAGTATGTAGAGTCATCTGTTCTCATTTAAGTAAAAATACCTATAATACTTTGTATAGAAGCAGAAAACACTAAGGATCTGGAATGAAGAAATCACTCACTGTAAAGGAGGATAACTCTGGGAAGCAGAATCTGGTGGTGTGTAATGAAGGAATCTTACCTGATTTTCTTTATAAATTTTGTAGTATTTTACTCATTTCTATGATTGATTAACCATAAACAATTAAAGAACGGAGAGAAATAGTTATAATGAGAGAAAATATATGTAATGTTAGGAAGAGACTGAGAGCCAGCAGAACTCACAGGAAGGAGTCCCCTTCGAAGAGCTGAGCTCTTCTCTTCGGGAGAGCCACGCAGAGGCTGGAGGACAGCTCATCAGAGCTGTCAAGGCATGCTGGTGTTGGCCAGGGCTTTGGGTTAGGGTTCTGCGAGGCTCTGTCACGATGTTTGGAGATTCTGCGGGATAAAAACATTGAGTGTTAATACTTTTGACCATTTAAAAACCATAATACTAGATCTTAGAATAAAAATAGGCTGATCTTATTAATGTTAAGCTCTGTATTCAAACTCTCTCTATGTCCTGTTGTTACTAGTAAGTAGTGCAGCAGTGTTCTGGGTCATTCCTGAAGTACCCGAGACAAAGAGGTAAAGCTCCTGCTGAATGCCACACACTGAGTAGCATGGAAGGTTTGTATACCAACTTCTTAATATTCATTAGACACCCCTCTATTACAAGAGGAAGCAGAAGAACTGCTTCCTCTCTAGAGACAAGTTTTGAGACTAAGCTAACAATTTAGTGAACGTTTCAAGAGAAACTCTCCCTATTACTAGTGTGATGATTTGGGCTCTGCTCTTGTGCTTTTTTTGGTTAACCTTTCTGAGGAGAGGGGCTTAGCCATGTTGGGCCAAGGCGTGTCTTTGTCCATGTGGGTAGGGTGGGAAAATTGGAGGGGAGGGTGTGGAGATGAGAAATCTTACACACAGAATCTGAAGACAAAGGTGGGAGTCGTAATCTCTGTCCACACTGGAAGTGAGACTGCGCTCTGCAAGAATACAAAGGCCTTGGGAGTCAGCTATTGTTCTGTGCAAGGATTTTCTGAATTCCTGAATTTCCCCTTAAAATACACAAAGGAAAAGGCCTTGCTTTCTCAGCAAGGGATGAGAAATCCTGGTTACCAGATTTGCTACTCTTCCTTTAGTTATGCTATGCTTCCTAGAGTTATCCTCCTTTACAGTGATTTCTTCATTCCAGATCCTTAGTTTTCTACTTCTATACAAAGTATATAGGCATTTTTACTTAAATGAGAAGAAATGGCAAAGAAACATCTCACTCAGCACTCTTCAACACCAGAGAGCTCTGGGGATAAGAGAAGTGGTCGGGAGAAGAAAAGGGAGCAGGAGAGACAGACCCTTAGGCCCGTTTCCCTCTGTGCTGCCCCTTGTGAGGGAAGACAGGTGTCGTAACCAACCAGAGAGGGATCAGGGAGGCTGAGGTGGGGCGGGGATGGTGGACTTGTCCCAACTTCTAGGGATAGAGCTAGAAGCTGTAGTCACTTCAGAGAGGCCCTCCCTCTATCAGACTTTAGAAAATCATGGTTATGTGCAGACTTGAAGAGCTGGCTGTGGGAGGCACCTCATGACATGGAGTCAATTCCTAGTGTCCTGAGGTACTGGGGCTGGAGTGCCAGGGAGCTTGGAGGGTCCCAGGGGCCTGGACAATAGAATAGGTCACAGAAGATAGTCAGATGAGCAAGCCAGGCTTCTGCCCCCCATCCCCCAAGACTTCCTGTGTGCCTGGGAGACAGTGTCAGCCGGGACAAATAGAGACTGGGCCTCTAGAAGACCCCCAAGTCAAGAAGTTGAGGGAGAGTTTGTATGGCTACCTAAGGACCATGGAAGGGCTCCAAGTTGAAGTGGCTTGGACTCACCAAAGATCAGCACTAGTCCACAGGGTACCTGGCACCAAATCCAGAGAGAAAGTGGGGCACTCTCCTTTCGGCACACATCCAGACCTTGCCAGAGCCAGCAGCTTGAAGGGGCTGGGCAGCTGAGAAATCGGAACTGGAGTGTCATTTGGAGCAGTCCCACGCAGTGAGACATTCTATGATGCAACGTACCTCCTCAAAGTCCAGTGTGGATGCAGCTAACTACAGATGGTGACTAAACACTTGAAATGTGATACCAGCACTGAACAACTGTATTTTTTAAATCAACCATAACCGCTATTTATTTTTCTTTTTTTTTGGACACAGAGTACTTGTAAATATTTATAAGATATAGTGTGATGTTTCAGTACAGGCATATAATTGTAGTGATCAAATCAGGGTACTATATCTATTATCTCAACCATACATCATTTCTTTGTCTTCAGAACATTGAAAAAATATATTTCCACCTATTTTAATGTATACAATAACTTATTGTTAACTATACCTACCCTATGTGCTCTAGAACATTAGAACTCATTTCTAACATCTAGCTCTAGTTTTGTAGAGTTAATCTATTCCAAGACATTATTTTTATAATAAAAAAATCAAAAGAAAATTTAAAATATAAAAAATTACTCATAATTCTTACACCATAACAAAATTATTTGTGCATTATCTTTGAGTCTTTATTCTCTTGCCTATCAGTTTTTACATTTTTCAAGTCATAATACATATACATGATAAAAATTAAGTTTTAATTATTTTTATTTATGGGGGATATCTAGAGAGTGAGATAAAATACTTCTGAGTAAAAGAAAGTGAAAATAATTTCTATTTTATATTTTTAAAAAATAATTTTAAGGACTGAAAAGGGAATTCTAATAGGATATATGTATGGAGAATTAAATTGTAAGTATTAATTGACCTTTAAAATAAGGTGTTGGTTGACACTGTAGTAAACTGTGCATATCCTAGGGGGTACTGTTTCATGTACTGAACTGAACTTTGTTTAAAAATAAGTGGAATAAAATGCAAACATTTCTCCACTCCCAAGAAAGGATTACGAGGAAACTGAATTAGTAATAGATCAATTAGGAAAGTGGTTTCAATTGTCATGAGACAGATTTGAGATTCCTTCTATATTTTGCTCATGATTATATGCACCTTATTGAAAAATTTGGAAAACACAGATTAGCTAAAAGGAAAACATAAATGAATATCTTTGATTTCACTACTTATTTTTTAATTTTAATGAACTTCCATTCAGCTTCCTTACTCACACTCACACCTATACACCTAAATACACTGGTGAATACAGGATTGCCTCCAAGGGTGGAAGTACAGTGCTCTATGGTTTTAAAATTTGCTTTTTCCCTTGGATTATATCACAAATAAGCCCCAAACAGAGGCTGTCTTCAGTGCTGCTGGGTCAGTGGTTTGTGAATGTCCTGACTGCCAGTCTGCGCTCACAGCTACCCTGTCTCCTCCATCTCATGCCCCGCCGGCTTCTGTGAAATCTTCCCCCTCATGCATTCAGCACTTCCTGCTCCTAATCTGTGGTGCTCTTTCTCTCTCTGAGAATCCCACTCTGTCCCCAAGTGAAGGAATTAGAGGAAGACCGTTTCCCTCACTTGAATATTGCCAGAGTTAAACTGACAGGAGAAGGTAAATCCGCTCATTCTGCTGGTTGGGAGTGGGGGGTCCTCACTTATTTCCTCTTAAGATTTAAGAGGCAGAGAGCACTAGTTGCTTCCTGTTTGTGTGAGCCTCATCTGTCTTCACTTGTCCATCCTGTTTCCTTCTTCCTGTCCTTGCTTGTCATGTGCTGATCCCACCTTCTGATCTTTGTCCTGCCATGGAGGTGTCTTTGAGTCCTCAGTGGGAATGCTTGAAAGGATTTTCATGAGTCAGTTATTATCTATCTATTTATTTATTTATAACCCAGTTATTCAGTTAAAGATTAGTATATGATCCCATTCTATTTTGACAAATATCCAGTTTGTACTTCTCTAGCTTGACTTCATTCTTCTGGTGGCAAACCATTGCTCTAATGTCACTTGTTCTTGGAATAGATTCCTTAACTTACTACACAATGACAAGAGTAAAAGAAATAGGCAAGAGTCATTCATTGCTGATAATTGCCTAGACATTTATGAGTCATGTGTCCCTATTTGTAAACTAGAGTGAATAAGAAGTTACTGTAAAGAACCATTATCAAAATTATTTTATTTGTAGCACAGTGAACTTTGGAAATGTGAGACATGCTACAAGTACAAAACACACACCATATTTCAAAGATTTATAAAATACAGAATACAAAAGCATCTCATAAATGTTCTTGTGTTGATTGCATGTTGACATGACAGTTTTTTTAGGTATCACTACATGTATCAATACATGTGTTTCTTTTAATTATTTTTTGTGACTACTAGAAAACTTTAAGTCACGCACCTGGCTCCCATCTGCTTGCATTGTATTTCTATTAGATGATGCTATTCTATTCAGAAAAAGGTGAATACAATTGCATGCTGGGGTGTGTGGGGTGGGCCTGGTGAGCACCGCAGCAGCACAGTAAAAACACCATTTCTTTTGCTTAGCTTTAGGTCTTGGAAATAATTTCATCGCCACACAAAAAGATTTTACAAATATTTAGCTTTTTCCCTTCATTGAGTTTATTGGTACAGTTTAGGTATACATTATGATCACATTCATCTTTGGGAATTTGTACCTGTATGTGATGTATCTTGATTCTTACCTTTCCCATTCTCCTGCCCTCTTTTCTTTTTTTTTTTTTAGGTTTTTGGAGACAGGGTCTCGCTTTGTGGTTCAGGCTGGCCCTGAGCTCAGCCTCAAACTCACATCACAATCCTCCTGCCTCTGCCTCCCGAGTGCTGGGATTACAGGCGTGAGCCACCACGCCCAGCACTGTGGTATGTGGTACTGGTTGCTGCTGGGTGTGGGTCTCCACACCCAGTA
>PVIR01016533.1:0-18582 GCA_004026965.1 Petromus typicus | reverse complement strand
TAGACAGGCGCCGGAACCACTGAGCTAACTCCCCGGCCCTCCCCTGCCCTCTTTTCAACCCCCACCCCTCTATGTATAAGATTTGTTTCAATGTTTTTCTTTTCATCAAAGTTTTTCTTTCCCTTCTTTGTTTTCCCCTGCCCCTCAGTTCCTCTTCCTCTAGGAACAAGAATATTTACTTATGTATTCTGCCGTGTGAAACCCTATTTATAGCCAGCACTTTTTGATTACCCTTTTCCAATCCTCTCAATTTTCATAGGTGATGCTCTGATGTAATATTTCTTCCTTATTGTTAATATTTTTATGGGTATGTTTTCCATACATCATTATATCCATCTAGGAGAATTGATAGATACACACATTACATATAATACTTCATACACACTTGGAAAACCTAGATCAAAGAATATTTATTTGTTTAATATTAATCAGTTCAAGTATGTCTTCTTAGAGGATGTGACAGTTTTCATGCCATAAGCAACATAGGCACCTGCTCACTTCCTCAAGCCCCCCAGCACAATGCATTATTAAACATTTTTATGTTTGCAATCTGATAATTGGCCAAATATGTGAATGACTTAGATTATCCAGTCATGTATCCTTAAGATATATGTGAGGATAATGATTTGCTCTACATAGCAAATTATAGTTTCCAAAGCACTTTCATGTTTTCTTACTCAAGTCTTATAATAACAGTGATAAGAAGCATTATATGTACAAGCAAATAAAATGAGGTGAAGAGGAAAGAGTCTTCATGGATGGTAAATATGCACATAAATTCATTTAATTCTCAACACAATATGAGAGCAGATTGGACAGGGTTTTTTCTTTTTCTCATTTTAATAGATGAATACCCTGAAGTTCAAATAACTGAGCGACTCACCAGAAATCACATAGCTAGCAAACAGGAGAGTTAACTGTACAGTTTTGCTGCTACACAAATCATGAGTTGACATCTGTTTTACTAGATGCATGAACTTGGAAAAGTCTATTAACATATAAGATGTCCATATCAAGGTGTAAAATGTGAAAATAACGCTGAGTGTAGCTCAGTGATAAGTGCTTGCCTAGTATCCTTAGGGTCCTGAGGTTGATCTCAAACACCACCAAACATGTAGAATAAAAATATCTACCCTGTGGGTGTTATCAAAATGAATCAATTTTATATATGTGTGTGTGTGTGTGTGTGTGTGTGTGTGTGTGTGCGTGTGTGTGTGTGTGTGTGTGTATTACATACACACATATATATATATTTCAAGTCAGGCACAGAGCAAGCCTTTAAATGTGTATATATGTGTATATACATATGAGCGTGTGTCTGAGCCTTTGTGGGTTTGTATATGTGAATGCATGTGTGTATACATGCATGTATGTGCCAAGATCCAAACCTGAGTCCCTGGTTTCCTGAGTTCCCAGACAGTCATTTTTCCCAGCTGTGACTCAGTCCCTTCTGAGCAGTAAGTCTCAGTGTGTCTGACCCAGTTCTTACCTTAGTAGAATTGGGGGAGGGCGAAAGCCAAGAGGGGACATTTCCACACTTCCTCTCAAACTTGGGAGATGTTCACCTTCCCTGGGCGTGGCATCTTCCTTGTCCAGGTGGTCACTGATGTGTTTCCATAACCTAGATATTCTTGCAAGTTTCTCTAAGGTCTCTGAGAAAAGCTGCATGATGTTGTGCATGGAGAGAAGGGAACACTCATCCCGGGGACTCTGGTGGAAACTGCCTTGGACTCAGGGATGCTAGGGATTAGGTTAGACAAGTACCTTGAGTGTTTAGATGGCCCTCAGATCAAGCACATAATTGTAATATACAAGCAACAATTGTGAAATAAAGCAGAGCTCTTTGTGACTTTAGAATAGTCTTCTTTCCCTTTTGAAAAAAAAAAAATGGCAGGAAGTAAGTGATCCGGAAGTGCAGGAACAATGGGTTTTTCCTGGAAGAGTGGCTCTGGGGCAGTGACTAACCGCCCAGACATGCTGGGCTAAAAGGCAGGGTATGGATCACAGACCCCTGGGAGAGGGGGCTGGGATCGCCTCTAAGAGATGCTTGAAGCCTACGTTCCAGTGCCAGAGCAAATTTACTCCCTATTTGGGGAGAATAAAAGGCAGATTACCGCAAGGTCACACTGGACCTGGAGATTATCAAGTCGTTAATTAGCAAAAACTACTACCTGACTGGAAATTGGAATTTTTCTTTGTAGTAGCCAAGAGCAGCTGTGGGGGCTGCCTTTGTGTGCCTGGATAGAGGAAATATCCTAGAAAATATCCCAGGAAATCTCAGAGATGGTGGAACCATTGCCAAACATGATAGTTCGTAGCCTTTTTTGGTCCTTAGTCATTGAATCCACTGAATCGTGTTGTGTTATTTGGAAAACTTTGTGTGGTATGTTGCATTGAGTAAGCCAAGTTTGCTTTCTCTCTTTAAAAATAATGAATTACAATTTGTGAAAAAGAAAAACTACTTCTGAGGTTGTCGTCTGAGCCCGAGGCACTCAGGTGTTCATGGTACAGAGTTAATATGAGTCTAGGCACCAGTGGAAGGATATATTGTTTCTAGTGAATGCTTGATTCCTTCTAAGATTTGTGAAATGATGAAAAGGAGAAGAGGGAGTCTTTCTAATGGAGTATCAGATTCAAGTCAAGTTAACTATTTTACTTACTTATGCATTTTTTTAAAAATGAGAAAAAAATATATCCACGATTCTGCCCTTGTGACAATTGTGAGAAGGGGTTTCCTTTATTCTTTCCCGTGGTCTGCTTCAGAGGCAAATGTCATAGCAAAATGGTGTGTACTCGTCTCAGTTCTTTTCTGTCTTTCTTTTTTTAAAAATATGTTGACTTATCCTTGTCATGATATTTTCTATTGTTGGCTCTTTTATTTTTGGTTTTTTTTTTGTTTGCTTGTTTGTTTGTTTTTTAAAGTTGTGAAATAGGTTCATTTTATAAGCATATCATGATCACATTCAATATTGACAATTTGTACCAGTATATGACATGACTTGATTCTCATTTTTTCCCATTCCCCTACCCATCCTATAACCCTACACCCCCTATATATATAACCTTTATTTCCTTTTTCCAGTTCTTTTCTTAAGAGCACAATTATATTCACATCTACATTCTTAAACAAAAGGGGATGCAATTTGCATTTTCTACTCAAATTTTGATGTCAGCATCTAGAATTCTTCCCTTCTTCTTTTTTTTTTAGGTTTTTTGAGACAGGGTCTCAATTTGTAGTTCAGGCTGGTCCCGAGCTCAGCCTCCAACTCACATCACAGCAATCCTCCTGCCTCTGCCTCCCGAGTGCTGGGATTATAGGCGTGAGCCACCACGCCAGGCACTGTGGTATGTGGTACTGATTGCTGCTTGGTGTGAGTCTCCACGCCCAGTATTGTATGTGGTAACCCGGGAATTGAACCCGGGTCCTTGTGCTTGCAGTACAGGTGCTGGAACCACTGAGCTAACTCCCCTGCCTGAATTCTTCCTTCTTAAAAGTGGCTACAATGAGATATGTACAAATGTAAAATAATACCACCAGTGTGGAAAACATCACTAAGAAGTTAGACACACATCCAACACATCACCCATCAGTCTGTTTTTAGATGTTTATTCCAGGAAAATGGAAATGCATCTACATAGTGTTTATCTAAAATTTACAGTGGTCATATTCATTGTAGCCCCTCCCAAGAAAATGACAAATATCTATCTACTGGTGGAGAGAAAGGTGAATTTGTGGATATCTGGGCTATGGCACATGACTTAGCAACAAAAGGCAACAAATTATAATTATGCACAATGAACTGCTGACTCTCAGGAATTCCAGATCGATTGAAATAACTCCAGTGTGAAAGTCTGTGCACTGTGTTTCCATTGCTGTGGCGTTTTAGAGAAGTTACAACCATGAGTAGCTCAGTGGTTCTGAACTGGAGGAGGAAATATAGGGACAAGGGCGACAGAAAAATTCTTGATTGTGCACAATTATATACAATGATCAAACTTCGTTCTAGAGTTGATGGATATGTAAACTATACCTCAATAAACTAAAAATGGAAAACATCTACAAATTCTTGGCATTTAGCAAAGTTTACTGTGTGGTACTCTAAGCACTTTTCCTGTATTTTCACAATGACCTTGGTAAACACTGTTATTCCTATTTTACTGAGGGGAGAGACTGAGGCCTGGAAAGCTAAAGAAATTTGTCTGGTCTCGTGCAACACTGATGCAGTCATCATTCCATTTCAGATAGCTTGATTCCATCACCCAAAAAGCTCAGCTTTATTGCCCTAAAACTCAGACCTACGCTTGCAGCTATTTTACGTGGAAGGAAGACCATTTATTTAGCCATTTCACTTGTTTTCTTCCTTGTGGTTTCAGTAATTAATGAGTATTCTTGTACATGTATCTTCATTTACCTGTGCTTCCCCCTGCATGGTTATTTCCTAGAAATGAGACTGCTGGATCAAGTAACAGGTATGTTTAAAGTTTCAATTAAATTTTTCTTGTAAACATCTGCTAGATGTCAAACACATTTTCCTCTTTGCCACACACTTAACTTTAGTGGTGTAATAGTTTAGATGAGTGTTCCCCCAAAGGCTCTTGGGTTGAAGGTTTGGTCCCCAGCTTGGGCTCATAGTTTCTGGTGGAAATGATAAGGGTGAGGCCTGATGGGTGGTTTTTTGGTTAGTGGGGATGTACTCTCGAAGGGGATTGTGGGAGCCCGGTCCCTTCTTTTGTGGTCATGTTTTCTGGCAATGTAGTACACTGTGTTGCTCCACACTATGGCCCATCGTGATAAGCTTCCCCAAGCTCTGGGCAAGGTGGGCTCTTGGCCATGGACTGAATCCTCTATAACCATGAGCCAAAACAAACATGTTCTTTTTATAAGAATTTTGTCACAGTTATCAAAAGCTGACTGAAACACTCAGTCCCATGAATAGACGTATTATGATCGTACTAATTATGGTGGTTGAAGAACTTGTCTTAAATCCCAACTCAGGTTTCCTGATTCTGTGTCCTTTGTGAATTCTATTATATTAGTGATCTGTTGTACAATCATAATTATATGATGATTAAATCATATAATAATTAATTATTATATAATTAAATCATTATATAATAAATCTTGATGATTTATTCTTGGGATCCAGGATTTAGTCCAAAAAGTACCAAGTCAGGCATTGCCACGTGGTCTCTGTTCTTTCTCAGTCAGGAGATTTGTGCTCCTAGAAAAAAGCCAAATATTCTTTGGAGTTTAGTGATACTGGGATATATTGATATTGAAAAGTGATTTCTATATTTTTAATTATTTCAAGTGTATTATCATGTTTCCTATCAAAGAATATAGTGTAGACTTTCTTATCAAGTATTTGCTCGAGAGAGAGTCTGAAAAAGGAAATTATAGTTTTACCGAACATTGGAACATAGTGTGGTCGTAAGACAAAGGTGTGGATTTCCCAGGTTGCTTCTTCCTTTCCCTCAGTTTTACGTCATGACACTGCATTGCGACTTACTGGTAGGTCACCCTCAGGAAAGTGGCTTTCTCATTTTAATCCAAACATCCTCATTTGGAAAATGGGAGTAGCAGAGTATTCTATTTTGTACAATTGTAAGGAGTAATCAAGTGAATCGTGGTTGACATCCAGCTTCCTGTCTGGCACAGAGGAGGTCTAAACAAATGTTAACTGGTTGTAGTGGCAAGAGCACAGGCCACTGTCAAGACTGAACACTGAACCATCAAGCTGGGATAATGTGTGGTCCAGGGGAAGATTTCTTTTTTTTTTTTCCCATGTGAAAATTTCCAAAAAAGCAACCTCTAGGGAATGAAATGAGGTTTATTTAACAGTTGGAGGGGATGAGGTGAAGAGCACCTAAGAAGAGATGAAAGCGGGGCGCCACTAATCAACCCTTTACATTGGTCCCATTTTAAAACCTCCCTCCTGTCCGATGGCTTCTCTGAACAGTTTGGTTTGTTTTTTCTCAGCTAGCTCCTCTACCTCCTCCTGCCTTCAAGCTTCTATCTCTAAACTCTTCCATTTCTTATCTTTTGGGGCACCTGTTTATACTAGGGAAGTGCAGCACACTACTCTGTCTTATGAAAAATAAGTTTGAGTCATTTGTAGAAAAATGGAATCAACTTGAGATCATGAGTTAAGTGAAATAACTCAGACATACAAGCTCAGATACCGCATGGTTTCTGTTGTATGAGAAACCCAAAATACAAATTAAAAAGTAGCTAATAGCAAACAGGGAGCTAGATCTTTTGCAAATGGGAAGGGAACAAATAGATAGAAGGAAGGGAGAGGAAGAAAGGGGAAGAGGATGAAAAAATAATTAGGATGTGTTATGTTCACGTGCCAACTTCCTGTGAGAAATGTGATCATTATGTACTGCTCGCATGTACTAATAAAAAAGAAAAAATTGAAAAACAAATTTAAGGAGGATTAGAGATAGATGAGGAAAAATATTTATGTCTTGGCATATAGGAAAGATAGGCCCTTGACTAACTTGGGAATGGGGTCAAGGCAGGAAGGAATTCAAATTAAAGTGGCATTTGTAGGTTCAGCTTTTGCCATTGGCTTTTTTAGTCCTTAGTTAATTGAATCCTTTTGCCAAAATGATAAAATGCTCCCCTTATGCACTCAGGATAAGTAGATATGAATTAATCAGACTCTGTGAAGTGTGTTGAGGTGCATATGACCCAAAGCCCTTTCTAAGTATGTGTGGGAGCAATTTCACCAGATTTGAAAGTCAAATTAGTCAGCATTATTGGTTACTACAGTTAGGGGAAGGTCTTATCTGAAAAAGGCTGAATATGTTGGCAGAAAAGCAGAAATAAGATTGATCGATAGTTCCTCAGATTCTCTAGCCTCTAATAATTAAGAGTTGGCTCTATCCCAACAATAGAGGAGCCTCAGAATTAATATGTGTGAGTTGGAGTGAATTACATTTTGATGCTTAATAGTACCTGAAGATAACTATTGAGTCTCTAAGACTAGCCAAGAAACCGCATGAAAACAGTTCTTTTGTTGATATATTGGCTCCTGTCTTATTGTATTTGGTACAGTGATCCAATGAAAATAATAATTTTTACTTTTCTAGTTTATTTGTGGGTTGAACTCAGAAACTGAGGAACTCAAGACTGAAAAAGAGCAGGGAGAAAAATGGATTACTGAAAAATGGCTCCTCCTGACCCTTCTCCAAACTCTAAGTGGAAACTGTCCATGACCTTGGTGGTCTGGGCTGCCTACCGCCCTCCTTCTACATGTAGGGCTCATCTCTTCCCTTTGAAGAATCACATTTCTCTGACTCCGATTTTATGGTTTGGTCAGAGATGGTGCTACCATCATGACTGTACTGAGGACTCAGTCCAGCCAATGCAAATGGGCCATAGTTATTGATTCTGAAGTAGGCCTTTGACCAATGCCAGGCCAAACAGATACAATTTTTTAGCCACTTGTACAAACTGTTAGGAGAGAGGTCACTTCTAGTGGGATTGCTGCACAGGCAGAATGTACAGGTAGAGCAACCAAATGCTATCTTGCTTGTCTGCATTAGTGGTATAGTGGTGAGCATAGCTGCCTTCCAAAAGCTATCTGGCTATGACAGAAGGAGAGCCCCCCCATAACAAAGTCAACATAAGAAAACAAAGACCCAGCTGATGGATACTCATTCCTGACATCCCGTAGGAGTATGGATGCAGCCGTACCTGGAGCCAGAATCTCTCAGATGTTTATTAGAACAAATAAACTGATTGAGTAGACAGGAATTCAAGCCAGCTTGACCATTTTTTCCTTTTCAGCCTCTATAATTTAAAACCTAAATATTTTATATCCAAAAATGAAGAAATACATAAGTAGATAAATTCATAGCCTGGAGGAATTCAAAGTTATAATATTCTGTTAATTTTTATGGATTGAGGAAAGTAGAAATATATCTCAGTGAGGACACTGTCTCCCTGTTGGCAGATCTCCAAAACATGTCATGATGAGAAATCATGTTTTTCTTTCTCTTCCCTCTCAAATATGTTTTTGACAACCACATGGCGGTCAAATAGCAGTGTTAGTACTCAAATCCCCTGCCTGTCCAACCTTTAATGTTCATTTATATCTGTTTGGTGAAAACTAGGTGTCCCTTCTCTGTCCTTTGGTTTTGACTCTACCTCGTTTCTTACCTGTCACATTTCTCTGTGCAGAAGACCAGTTCCTGCACTAACATGGGAATTACGCTGACCTTGCCAGTAGCCCTTTCTCTCCAGGGATCAACTAGGTTCCCAGGGAGGGACAAGAGGACCTGGAAAGGATGTCGTGGTAATCTGCAGGGAGAGAGAAATAAGACTGTGGGGACTCAAAATGGCACCAGGAGGTTGACTGTAGCCCCATGCTGGAAGAATCATTTTTCCTAGTGAACAAAGCTGATGACACTCATGTGTTACCAAGAGCCAAATCTTAAATGCATGGTGTGTGGTTGTAAAACAAAGTTAGCCAACTGCCAAGAAAACCTCAACACGGGAATTTCCTAATTCTCGATGCCTCACTTTGTGCTACAGGAAAATCATGCTCAATTGATAAGGACTTATTTCCTATGCGGCACCAATTTACAGTTATCAGATGAAACCATCCCACGATTTGGGGCAACTTGAGTGACCGTGGTGAGCGGGCAGCTGGCACAGTTGGGGGAGTGGACTGGTTCCGTTTTGAGTGCCCACCTGCTTAAAGGATGCCCCATTGCTCAGCCCCCCAAGATGCACTGGTGCCTGTGAGTGATCCTGTCTCTGCCACTAGCTAGATCTTCAGTACTTCACAGAGAGGCTGAAAATCCCACACTCATCAGTTTGCAGCCTTGACCTCTGAGGAATAACATCGGTGATGGCTTCTGATGGGTGGAGATCTGAGCTGTGTTTGGATCGTACTCATTTTGGTTTCAACAGAAGCCTAAGTGTGGTTTGGAACGTGTGATTTGGTGTCAGGTTGACCTGGGTTTGTGGCCTGGCTTTGCCATTCACTGTGTCATGATCTTTTCTGAGGGCATTAATGTCTCTGAATTTCAGTTTCCACATCTGGAACATGTGGTTGCAAATTCCACACAAGAGTGGGGCTGGGAGGAGATGTTGAGGTTGAAGAACAGGATGCTTTCAAAGCTTTAACTTAGCCACCGTGTAAAAGTGTAAGCTTTAATAAATGCTACGTAATTCTATGAATCGAGCTAACTGCAGTCCATCTGAGATATTGTTTCTGTATTTTCCAAAAACATGAAGACAGAGAGGCAATGCAATGCAGTGGTTAAGAGCACAAATCTCAGAGTCACATCCTGTTCCTTTTCCAGCCACAAACCTTTCACCTCAATTTTCTCATGTAGATCTAGTGCTGTCCCAAAGGGCTGTGAAGCAGATAAAGTGAGATAACATGTGTAACGAAGTTAACATTCCTATGGCTTTTAACCAGACACTGACACACAGTAAAGGAAGTATGTGTGTTAGGAGTTACACACACACAGGGGGTACTGCTACTGCAGTGAATTCTGAACGCTCTTATGCCTTTGTATTTGAGTGACACTGGTAGACATCCATACCCTGGAACTTACAGTGTACGTTACTCAAACTGTCATGACACCTGACAGTTACCAGGAATCCAGCTCAGGACCTGTGCTTGCCAGGCAGCGCATCACCACTGAGCGATATCCCCAGCTCCCCAATTACTTTTATGCTGAGTAGGAAATTTACCTGCTGTAAGAAGGGTCACTTCAAATCCACAGTGAACAGTGTAAAAATGAAAGAAGAGAGAGAAATTATGTCAAATTCTTTAAAAATAGATCTAAAAAAATAACCTAGATTAGAGTTAGGTATGTCAGAAAATCACTGAAATCCTGTTTTGTTGGGCTAGGGATTTAGCTCAGTGCTTCCAGCGCCTGCCTTGGAAGCACAAGGTCCCAGGTTTGATCCTCGATAACCATATACAACAATGGCGGGCATCGTGGCTCCAGGCTGAGTTCAGAACCAGCCTGGACTACAAAGTGAGACTCAGAAAACTAAAAGAAAAAAAACAAAAAAAGAAATCCCGTTTTGTGCAGTGCTCATTGGTAGACCTAGAAACAAAATGAAAACAACACAAAGCAAAGGTATTTCTCTTCCTTTCTGCCTCCCTCGCTCCCTCCCTCTCTTCCTTCCTTCCCTTTCCTTTTTTTGGAACTTCGGGTCAAACTCCGGACCGTGTACTTGCCAGACAGGTGGCGGTACTCCTAAGCTACATCCCAGGATCTAAGCCTCTTTCTCAGATCCAACACTCAGGCTCACGTGTGCTGGGCTCTGGCAGGTGCGGGACACCGACTGGCTCTTTTTCTGCTCTGAGTTACCAGGTCTTGCCAAGGTTAGAGGGAATAAGGGTCAGTACTGGGTTCAGAGGTCCTGAGGCTATGGGTTGAGCTCTCCAGGCTGCAGGCGGCCCAGGAAGGAAGCCGGCCCAGGAGGCAGCCGGGTGGCACTGGGGCCCAGTGCTGTGGGAACACAGAAGCTGGGTAGTGCTGATGAAGCAAGCTGGGTTCTCTCTAAATCGAGGGAGCTGCAAAATTAGATCTCGATTTCATGGGTGTCGGAAAGAAGAGACTGCTCCCTTGGCTGACACCCGCAGTTCACCAAGCATGAGAGCCGCCGGCGGGTAGATGGGGGTGCAGGTGCAGGTCAGTAGCCAGGCAGGAAAGGCGCTTCTCCGCCGCTGGAGATGCTCCACCTAGGCCAGGCCAGGGCTCAGGACACCTGTGCCCAGTGCTCCTCCCGCCACTGACTGCTGAGGCCTTCACGAAGTCACGGCAGCTCAATACCCTAGTGGCACAGGGAAGGCACCCTCCTCTCTCTCTGCTCCGGAGCGTGCTCACTCAGCCTGCACTCCCTGCTGCAAGGCTGCACTAAACTGTTTGCTCCAGAAGGAAGGGAAGTAAGAGAAACGAGGAGCTGTGCAGGCAGCTGAGATGTGATTAGAGGAGGCACTTCCCAGTTCCCCGGGGGCTGGGAGGGTGTCTGCAGAACAGCTGGAGAATAAGTATTTAAAAATGTACAAGTATCTCACGTGTGCTCCCCTCTGAGGAACGGAGATTCTCCACTCCGCCGTTACACGTAAGCAGGCTGTGAGATCGAAGGGCTGCTCTTGAGCTCAGCCAGAGTGTGACAGGCAGTGGGCTCCACTGTGAGGAGACCCGAGGCGAGTAGGCACATAACTTCTGAAACCCAATTGCTTTTAGTTTTTAATTTTTTATTACCACGATTGCATTTCATAATATTTCCATTCCTTGTGTAGATTTGCTACATGCCTGTAACACACGTTCACCCCTTTCTTTAGCCCCCTTCCCTCCTCTCTCTACCTCTCTTTCCATCTCTTGATCCTTTTCCTGTTTGAGAAAGATCTATCTCCTTTCCTATTACCTTTCTTTTATTTTATTCTTTATTTGTAATTTGGTTCCTCATATAAGAGAAACCATGTGATAGTTAAGCTTGTGTGTTTGATTTATTTCACTTAACACTGTCTCATGATGCACCCTTTTTTCCATGAATGACTCAGATTTCCCATTCTTTATGGCAGAGCACTACTCCCTTGTGTACAAGCATCACATTTTCTTTATTGTTATGGCTCGTGTCTAAGTGTCCCCCAAAACCTCATGTGCTTATACATTGGGCTTTTGGAAGTGACTGGATCATGGTGAATGATACTGGATTAGTTCACTGATTGGTTTAGTATAGTTTTGATGGTGAATGATGCACTTATTGAAGAGAGAAAACCCATCCAGAGTGTGCATGGCACCAATCAATAGGCTAGCAGCCTGAATGAAATTAAAAGAGAAAAAGAAGGAAATCATGGTGTTCGCTGCCTGCCATGCCATGAACTCTTTCTCCTCTGCCACATCACCCTGTCTTGTGGTTTGTGAACTGAAACCTCTATAACCTATGATCCAAATAAACCTTTGGTCCTTTAACTTGTGGGTTCTGGGTATTTTGACCCAGGAATGAAAAGCAACCAAGACATCTATTCATCTGTTGATGGACGTATAGGCTGCATCCAGGATTTAGCTATTATGAGTTGTGGTGCTATAAACATGGTCATGCATGTATCACTGTTGTATGATGTCTTTTACTCTTTTAGGGAAAAACCTAGAAGGTGGATAGCTGGGTCAAATGGAATTTCTAGTTTCATTTTTTTTAGGAATCTCCTTCCTCTATGAAGTGAAGATGATAATAACTTATCTCCCCAGGTTCTGTCTAGTGAAATGATTTCTCTAAGTGCAGGTGCTTTATGAACGATCAAGTATGGCATGAATATTAGCTATTGCTGAATAAAATTCCAATTCATTTGTATTTGCTGTCTGATTCCTCTCACGATTTTGACTCAACAGGAAGAGTTGAATAATTATTTAAGTCAATCTGAGAAATATTTATTGAAAATGACCTCTATGGTATTGTTTATGTGATTTCATCATGTGGACTATTGGCATGAACAATATGAGATTCTCATCAGTTTAAGAATGATTTTTTTTTTTTTTTGAGACAGGATGTGCAGTTCAGGGGGGACTCGAACTCATGACCTTCTTTTCTTAGCCTCATTAGTGCTTGAGATCACAGGCATGAGCTTCCGTGTTTGGCTCTTTGTCAGTGGCTTTAGGAAAATATACTACGGACATATCCTCAGTTGTTTGTTTTGGTTTCTCCATGATCGTGTGTCAACCTTCTATTTTTTTAATTATGGAAAATCCATCTGTATTATGATGAACTGGCTTTGTTTCCATGTGATCTCTTACACTTGATCCACTATTATTTAGAACTGTAATTAACCACTGTTAAACAATTTAATAATGTGCTTCATAGTTTAAGCTAAGATTAATTTTATTCAGCTGGGAAATACAACTTCAGCATTTATTTTATTTGAGGTCAGATTATTTTCAAATAGTTGAAAAAATTAAATATATTAAATATGTACATAAACTTTAGAACTCTACAGAGAGAAAAAGTCCTTCTGAAACAATGACATCATAGAATTTAGAGGAAGAAAAAGCCCAAAGGTGTATTTCAGGAAAAATAAATATATTTTTACTCGAATAGTTTATAAGTTTAAAGAACAGACCTTATCGCTTGAGTTATACAATATTATAATCTCATTTCAAGAAGATCCAAGGAAGTATTTTCTTCCTTATTGGAAGTCTACAGATATGCATTATCTCCATACAGCTGGAAAAGTATAATCATATAGTTCCTCATGTTACTTTAATTTACCAGCTTTACATTATTCTAACTAGAGAGACAGTCCTAAGGGGTGAAGTTGTGTGACCATTTTTATAGCCCTCATCCAATGCCGACCGCAGAACTGAGCACAAAAGACCTCCTAATGTATACATTTGACTCCGTTAATTGTCCAGACGCTTTTGTTGTGCTCTAATTTGTTGCAATTGGGCCAAACAATATTATCCTTAAGTTAGTGAAATACTTCACCGGCAAGTTGTATTCTTCATCAACTTAAACTTCTTATAAATTACCTCAGGATGCAAACTTCTTTGACGCTTGCCATTTAAAGTCTAATATCCAAAGAATTAAAAATTGACATCAGGTCTTATTGAGATGAGTTCAGTATGGTACTCATTCTGAGCAAGTCTGAAGAAATAAAGCTGGAGAAATGCTTTGCAGTGATGCCCTGCCAACAAACCAACTGTCAAGTTTGGTTGGATAGAAAGAACTTCTCATGTTCCTTAACATAGCAGGGTAACTATAGTTGACAACAATTAGCTGGTTATTTGAAGTAGCAACAGAAATTCAGTTGTTCCCAACACAAAGAAATTATAAATATCTGAGGGGATGGCTATGCCAATTGTACATTGTATATCTGCACTTTAATGTTACAGTCTACCTTGGAAGTATGTACAATTACGATGTGTGAATTAAAAATTATCCCATCCCATAGTCATTGTCATTTTCTTTGTGTTTTACTTTAAGATCCCTAGACAGCCATGTCTCCAAGGCAGCCATCTTTGATGACATTTAGCCTCCCACCTTAATCTACAGAAGGGGAGAAAGTAAGAATGATGGTTCTTTTTATCACTGATCACATTGGTAACATCAAAGGATTAAGGGCAGTGTCCCCCCCCTCCTTGGGCCTCTCACCTACTTCTTTTGTCTCCTCCTCTTCACTCTCCATAAAGCTTATCTGGGAAGCCAGGCACCATTTGCCATGTCACCGTAAGGTGTGTGTAATGCATGCTCTGATAGGTTTCTGTTTATAACACAAATACATGGAGTTGTCATTGAAGCAGGAATTGCTCGCTATCAGGAGCAGCATCCTGCATTGCAGGGGATTCCTTAGCCTGGCCTGTGCTCAAATTGCCTTTTTAATATAACTCATCTTTCCCTTTTATTATCCATATCTATGTTTATGAGATTTCCCACTTTCTTTTAATGCTGTCACCGTTCATTTTCTTTTCTAATCTCAGCCAATTTGTACACCAATTTGTGTTTTATTCTTGAAAAATCGCTTCCAATTTCAGAGGGTAGGGGTAAAAACAAAATAAAACGGAAAGCTGTTCAGATAACACAGGAGGATTTTAAAACCCCTTTGTTATAACAATCCTTTTATGTTTGAAATATTTATTGGGCCTCTTCCTGGTCCCCGTCGGAAGGGAAACCCGAATTGGTGCCCTCTAAGCTGCTCGGGAAGACAGAAGAGGAGGTGTTTACAAGTTAAGATGATGCTTGATCTTGGAATGACAGGAAATGATTTTGCAAATGCAGATAAACTATTTTAGCCTAGAAAGCATGTGTGCCAAACACAGTTTAAAGTAAACATGTGAGAATCCTCGTGCTGTGCCCCGGGCAGAGTGCTGGAGGGAGCTAACCCTTCTACAAATTAAGGACAATGGTGACCCAGGGTCCTGAAAGTGACTTGTGTGCCTGTGTCATCTTTGCAGGTGTAAGCTTTTGGATTTCTCTAACTGAGGAGTTCTTAGCAAAATAATAGAATTTGTTCCAGCGGATTAAAGAAAGAAGAAATGAATGCATGAAATAACTGCTTCTCGTGATGTGTATATAAAATGTACCAATAAAGAGTTCAATTAATTAAAAAAAAAATAACTGCCTCTCAGTCTTGCCGGTTCTGTAGTTTGCAGTCTCATGCCCAAAGGTGCCTTGCAGTGGGCTGCAGCAAAATTGATCTCAGCTTTTGATACCAGTTTGACCCTGTAGTTTGCTTCTGAACAGGGTGAATTGATATCTTAGTTCCATTACCATCTAGTATTATTTTAAGCAATTTTAAGTTTAGGTAGATAAATATTGTGTGTAGAATGATTTTAAAGTTTATGTGGAAGAATACTATGAAAAATTGACCAAAAAAGTTTGAAAAAGGATCAAAGAAAGGGAATTACCCCTCTAGACTTTAACATTTACTATAATGCTAATAATAAAAACTGTGATGCTCATATATAAATCAATAAAATACAATTGTGCCACAGATGTAATTAGTACTCATGCTAACTTTATTTGTTAAAAGTGCCATTTTTGACTGAAAATATTGTACTTTTCTGTTAGATTAGTTAATGGTTAGCATTTAATGAGAACTCACTGTATGGAACAAGGTATTCTAAGAGTTTTTCATGCATTAACTCAATCCTTTGAGGTAAAAAATATTATCATCTTCTTTTACAGATGAAAACCCCTGAAATGCAGGGAGATTTAGCGACTTGTTCAAAGCTAAACAACTGATAAATAGGAAGGGCCAGGCTTTGAATCCATGCAATTAACTCAGATCATTACCTATTTCATATTATCATATATGCAAACTAAATGCATTAAATATCTACATGTATAAAATAGCATATCTATAATGTCACTGGGAGACACTTATTGGAAGACAATTGAGAGGAACACTGATATAATCTTGAAATTAAGACACCTTTTTAAGTGAGCTAAAAATCGTAGATGACATGAAAGAAAACATTGACCAGACAGTGTGAAAAACAGAAGCTTCTGCTGGCCTGGTTGTGGCCTGTCAGGAACGGGCCCCTCGGGCCTCATGTGCTCATGGATGGGGTGGAGGGTGACTAGATTTTGGAGATGTGGTCCTGGCTTGCTGCTGGGAGGCGAATGTGGTCAGAAGAAGCAGGTTCTGGGTTAGTTGCATTTCTGGCTCTTCCATTCTCTTTCTGTTCGTGGCCATCATGACATGAACAGCTTTCCTCTGGCCAGGAACCTCTGCCATGCTGTTCTCCCTGCAGCCAGACAACCATGGAGTGAAACTTGTGGAACTTTGAGCCAAAAGTAACTCCTCTTCCCTTAAGTAATGAGCATTGGGTGTTATGTTCTGGGGACGGGAAAGCGACTAAGGCATCTGCTCACATTACAAAATCCCAAGTCCAATGATTTATCAAGAGGAAATATACAAAACTCATTTGAAAGCAGGATTTAATTTGTAGTAAACAGAGAAGTTCTATAAATGACATTAAAAATACAACTCAATGAAAAAGAGCAGTAAAAGTAAACAAGCAATTCACAAAAGAGAAAACTCAAATAGTTGAGAAAGGTATAACGGTGGCAAGAAGTATGGTGCTAGTAGGCTTTTAGAGAAACCCTCGACTTTTCTATTCAAGTTGATGTTGGTCTAGGAACTAAAGTTTCCCTTTGCTACCCATATCCCAACTTTCCTTTCACCACCCCACTAATCTCCTTTTGAGATGTAGAAGTTCTGTATGCTCTAATCAGAGGTTCTTACAAATGTTCTTACACCTGGGAGGTAGATGGAGTTCAGGGAGGGAAATGTTCAAAGTGCACATTTGGGAATGACTTGGCAATGATTTCCTGTTGCTCTGTTCCCTGGTTTCCTTAGTAGGATATACTCCCCCTTCTACCTGGTGGTCTAGTCTTTCCCATTAGAGAAGTAGAGTAGGCCCTTTCTCTTCTTCCAGGAAGAGTGGATTTTGGCCCCATCAATTTCCATCTCTCTCTTTTTTTTTTTCTTAGTCACCATCGCATCTAATCTTTAGGAGAGGAAAAATATTGAAGTTTTAGTACTATGTTCATCAAAATAAAAGAGACCTTGAACCCTTTAATCTCATTATCTAACCTCTAGCTACACCTTACTCTCATCTAGCCCTAGACAAGCATTAATCTACTTTCTTTATACAAGTAATTATCTGTTCTGAATCCAAACATGAAATTCTGGTTTTATAAAAACAGAACTGCACAAAATTTTGTCCTTGTAACCGGCTTCTTTCTTTTAATACATTTTATGTGGCTACAAACATAAAATTTTAGTTTTAGTTAGTATATAAATTATAAAACAGAAATTATTAGAGATATTAAGGGGGTAAAGTTACTTAAAGTCAAAAAGCTAAATGGTGAGATTAAAAACTAAATTTTGACCTTTTTATTTAATAGTTACATTTATCTCTTACCTTTTTAACCATTTTGTCTTAAGCATTTTTAATTTCTTCACACATATATATATATTAGTGTCCATTAATGTAATTATAAACACACTACTTTTACTATATACATTTTTAATGTTTCCTTTTCCTTTTTTGTTGTTATTTTCTCCCTGATTTCTGCATTACCTTTATTCCTTTCTCAGGTGACTAACCATCTAAATAATATTCATCTGTGATAATATAATCCTAAACACACATGAAATTTCTTCCAAATCAGCCAGTATCCCTTTACTTCATTATTTGAGATTCCTTCATAGTACTCAATCATGTGGATATTTTATAATTTATTGGGCCAGTTGGTGAGTCGTCATCCACTGTTTCTGGTGCTTAACTTAGTGTGATGATGGCCTACACTACTGTTAATATCCTTATTATTCAATGACTGGCGACACTGATCTCACCTAACTGTATAAGATATGCCGTCTCGGCCTCCATCCCAACCTGCTGAATCAGAATCTGTGTTTTCACGGGATCTTATCCTGACATTGAAGAGTGAGTACTGACCTTGACCTGGACATTACTAGTAGTGCTATCATTTTGTCAGAACGCAAGCAGTCAAAAGGCGTATATCCTTTTAATTTTAATAGTCACTCTACAGATTGCTCCGCTTAAGCCTGCAGCACTTCTTTGGAGTTATGCTGGCAATAGGTAAAAATACCCTTTTGTCTGTATTTCCATTCTCCCTAAGTATTGATACTGAGATACAAAAGTGGCTAAGATAAGAGCATTTAGATGTTATTGATTTATTGTCATACAGTTGAGCAAATTGGTCCCAGAATGGTATGATTAAATAGTCTCAATTTTAGATTTCCAGAACAAATGATTGAAAAAACATAAAAGAAAAAGCAAAGAGAGGGGCCGGGGATATAGCTCAGTGGTTCCGGCGCCTGTCTTGCAAGCGCAAGGACCCGGGTTCAATCCCCGGCAACCACATAACAATACTGGGTGTGGAGACTCACCCCAGCAGCAACCAGCACCACATACCACAGTGCCGGGCGTGGTGGCTCACGCCTGTAATCCCAGCACTCGGGAGGCAGAGGCAGGAGGATTGTGATGTGAGTTTGAGGCTGAGCTGAGGGCCAGCCTGAACCACAAAGCGAGACCCTGTCTCCAAAAAACCTAAAAAAAAAAAAAAAAAAA
>PVIR01016532.1:0-36464 GCA_004026965.1 Petromus typicus | reverse complement strand
GGAATGGACAGACAACACACGAACACAAGAGAGGTTGTGATGTTGTTGTAAATTTACTAGGCCTTTTGTGTTCTTTTTTATACATGATTTTTTGGCTTTGTAAAATAAGGGTGATTGTTATAGGTTAACAAAAGTTTAAGGAAAAAACAAGAACAGAAACAGAGCAGTGATCAATCATTTTGACATTGTGTAAGGTCGTGTGAGACAGTGATGATTTTCCCATGACCACAAAAATCTTTGTAGATCAGTGTGTTTTGTATACAACTTTTCTAAGGAAATGGATCTTTGTTATTTTTTTAATCTTGTTCTCATAGATTTTATGTGAGCATTAATTTATTTTTTTGTACTTGTTGATGTATTTTTGTCAGGTGGCCATGTTATTTTTATTTCAGCTGAAACTATTATGTCTAATAAGGTGTTTTCTGCTTATGTTATTTTTGCTTGGTGAGAAAGCACAGAACAGTTCACAGGGAAAAACAGAATAGTTTAGAAGGGAGAAAGCGGCTTGTTTTTACATACTGTTGGGCTAACTGTACGCCTCCTGGCGAAGCATACTCAACTCAGGCTCTAGGCCTGGGGAGCCTCAAGCCTCAAGCACAGGGGTCTTTCGCCCGGGACCCCAGTCCCTATTTTGTCACGCCTTATTCGGCGGGGGTGTGGCACCGCCACTTGCCGCTTTGCACCCCAGACCCTACTGCTGTGACTTCCGGTGTGGCATAATTGGTCTGGATGATAAAGACAACCTCCTGACTGATTTCTTAGCTTCTAGCCTTACCCTCTATTTTACAAACATTGTCATTGCTTAACAGCCATTACTGGTGGCCCATCTCAAAGTTCCCCTGCTGTATGCTGGCCTCCTCAGGCTACAACAAGAAAATGTCATGGACTGGAGACTTGTAACACTATTTTCTAATGTATTAGGAAGGAGAAGTACAATGTCAAGGGGTCAGCAATTTAGCTTCTGTGAAGTCTCTCTTCATGAACTGTAGTCAACTCCCGCCTCACTGTGACTCACCTAGCATTTCTTCCATGCACATCCCAAAGAAGGCAGCATAACTCCAGTATCTACCCTTTCCTTTAAATGACACCAGTGTTATGGGACCCAAATGACACCCTTGTGACCTCATCAAAACTCACTTAAAAGCCCTGTCTCTAATACCGTCATGTTGGGAGTTGCAGCTTCAACCTGTGAATCCAGGGGACAGAACTAGATCCATAACACACACCCTCCAGCTTCCTGTGCAGTTATCTCAACAACAAACCACATTACTGTGGTTCCCTGAGGACATCAGCAACCCCCACCCCAAGGTCACTGCGGAGACCATCCTCAGCCTGGACTGTGCCCCAGACATTGGCATGGCTGGACCTATGTGTCCATCAGGCCTCTCTGCTCAAGTGACACTCAGGTAACTATTCCTACCTTGACCCACGCCACTGCGGCCTCATGCTCTGCACCTTGCTTTATTTATGTCTGCTTCATTTCCACCCCTTACTGCCTTGTAGTTATTGGTGTATTCATCTCTCTGCTCAGCTCTTGTGACAAAGTAGGAACTAGCTCCATGAAGGCAGGAATTTTATATTTCTTTGTTTCCACGGTTGTTTTTAGGCTGATACACAATAGATGAACAATAAACAACCACTGAATGAACAACAAGTTTCTTGAATATTTATGTTATTTCAGCCTCAAACCAAACCTCCAGGAGGTGAGGCTACATATTTGTCCTATTTTTACAGCGGAAACTCACAAATAATTTATGTACATATTAAATTTGTGAATTGTATATGTATACAAATTGTACATTTCATGTTTTTTATAAGACTTCATTTGTGAGGTGTTAGATGTCACTGAGGGATATGAATACTGTTATTCTTACTTGTTTAATCCTCAGAGTAATCCTAAAAGATGATATATCATTATCCTTGTTTTAATAACATTACATATGCTTTTGAATGGTTCAATAACTTGCCCAAGGGAACCATGACCAAGTGATGGCCTGGATGTACATCTTAACCTCACTTGGGACAGCAAGTTTTTGGGTTTTTTGGGTTTATTTTTAGGTTTTTTTGAGACAGGGTCTTGCTTTGTAGTTCAGGCTGGCCATGAGCTCAGCCTCAAACTCACATCACAGCAATCCTCCTACCTCTGCCTCCCGAGTGCTGGGATTACAGGTGTGAGCCACCACGCCCGGCACTGTGGTATGTGGTACTGATTGCTGCTGGGTGTGAGTCTCCACACCAGTATGGTATATGGTTACTGGGGGATTGAACCCGGGTCCTTGCACTTGCAAGACAGGCACCAGAACCACTGAGCTAAATCCCTGGCCCAGCAAGTTTTTACTACAGCTCACATCCCATCAATGCCATGCCTTATGCCAGGTGCTACGTTAAATCTGATAGTGCCACTATTTGCCTTCATTTCAAAGATGAGATCACTACCACTCAGAGATGTTCACTTTTAGAGTCTCACCCAAATGACTTTAAAGTCCATTTTTCAAGTGCCAGGCTCTCCCTTAGCAAATGGGTATCAAACCTAGAACTTCCGACTTCCCATTGTCCTACCTTTATGCACCAGCAGCCTAAATTAAGCACAATGTCCAGGATTCTCTGACCATGACATAAATGTAGGTTTATACTTACAATTCTGGTCTCAGTAGGCTTCTGTGAAACAGAAAGTTTGAGAGATAGAGCAAATTAATATGCCTATTAAAAATATAGACCAGTGTTATATGATCTAAACATTTTTCAAAGCTCGTTCAGTCTCGCGAGTTAAGTCAAGCTTGTACACCCATTCTCTTTCTTTTTAGACCCCTGGAAAAATGTATGTGTGGCTCCTTCAGCCTCTCTCCCTACTAATGACATAGCTTAGGTTTAATAATAGGTGAAGAGAATTGAATCTGTTTTGCAGACTTTCATCAGTGGGCTCTTTTCTGGGCATATATTATTGGAACTGTGAGAACCAGATACATTTTTGTCAAGTAGAGCTTGTTGGGCAGAGGCAAGGAGATATTAAAAGATGTTACAATACTGGCCTTGGAAAACATGTAGGGTGCCTGGACCCCTCCCCTTCCAGCAGGAAGCTCATCCAAACACCTTTCCTGAACCCGGCATGCTCATGTTTGGAAACCCATGAAATTAGGGGAACTGCCACTCCTGCTGCCCACCCCCCCATCATTTAGGGGCTAGACCCGGAGGCCCCCGCAGCTATTGGAGACCCTGCTTTTTGTCACAGCCCAGATGAAGGCTGATGGGGAGCGTCACACTTGGTATCCTCGGTGCACAGCCTAGAGCGTGGCTCAGGGAACAAGAGGTTCCCTGTAAAACACAGAGATAAGGCACAGTTGTGGATAGCCATTGTCTACTCCAAGAAAAATCTCATTACTAACCTTTCCCATTCTGGTCACTTCTCTGCTCTTATCTCATAGAGCATAGTAAGAACCACTATTTTATCAAGTACTATTTGCTTTAAGCTTGAAATGAAATTTTTGTTCATGTAATGCTTTTGAGACAAACAGCTGTACAATTCCTACTGAAAACAGCAGCTCCTGGCTTCTCACCTACCCCATGCTCAGGGACTTTCTGTCCCTTAACCTTTCTTCTATGATACAACTTCACAGTTCTACACAGCACTATTACTATTTCTTTGAGAGCAATTCAATTTCAGCCAGTATCTCTTGACTTCTTTGGATGGTAGGTGAAAACAGGGGTCTCCTGAGTGCCCGTTCTGCACTGTTTCAGTGCTGTCCACCTTCCTCTGTCTCTCCCAGGTTTCCTGGAGATCTGGTGAGTCTGCTATTGGCATTAAACTCTCCAGTCCCTCTCATCCTGGATGCTCAGGTTGTACCTGCATCTATGCTGCTTTTCCTCACATTTCAAGGAATACGTTGACACCTCCCATCCCTGCGGTTAGCTCTGGGTCCAAGACAGCTGAAGTCCACTTATGCCAAATACTGCTAAATACCGAACATTGCTAATGACAAGATTTACTTTTCTGGAGTTTTTCTCAAAAAACACTTTCCACTATTTTAGTAACTTATTGGCTAGTAACTTATAAGAGAATACTAGTATGCTTATTATACTTTCACAGATTAATAATTTTCATTGGTGCTTTGTATTATGCATATAAATTTTTGTACTTTAAGTTTGATTTCAATACTATGGTTCTTAAATTCCAGCTTTACTGTTTTCACTTGGGATTGGTTGGAAAGGTCTTAGGTTCAAAACAGCAATCCAGATAATCATATTCCTTTAGAAATACGTTGTCTCCTAAACTGCTACCATGTTCTAATCATTATTTTAAATCCTTTTCAGGTACTAGTCACTAAATTCTTTCATTGTACCTGTTCAGTTTGTAATGTTGTTGGTACCATGTTGTAGGTGAGAAAAATGAGTCACCATAAAGTTAAAATAATTTGCATTGAGATACACACACATCCAGGCAGCATGACCTTAAACCACCCCTGATAACACTTCCTTATATGTCATGTGGTGGGCTTTCAGGACCTCCTAATATTTAAGCCTCAAGGCAGTTCTGCAATTTAAGTGTAGCAGGTCTCAAATCCAGTGTAAAACAGATCATAATGTCTACTTGCTACAGGCTGTTCCCTCAGAAGTCCACAGTGGAATACTTACCCCTAACACCAGTGTGGTCCACCTCCCAGACAGGTAACTTGATAATTCCTCACAGCTTGCCAAAGGGACTTGTGTCCTGCTAATCTGGGGCAAAGAAGTCACCAGCCAGTGATCTGCTCTTTGCTCTTTCTGATTTGGACTACTGACCCCTTCTTGGGAGCACTGTCCCTGTCACTGGGCCTTAGTATGTATGAACTCAATGTTATGTTCATCTCAGGTCATCTGACTCTTAGTGTTACTAATGATATGGCAAGATAAGAATTGTTATTTTCATATTATTTTACATACCATGAACATTTTATTTGGAAAATTTAGAGAATTTATAAAATAAAGAACTGAAGGAAACTAAATTATTTAAAATACTTGAGAATAACCATGACTATATTACAAATACTGAAGAAATTATTACTGTAATAATAAATTAGCAGATACAAGTCAAGAAGATAAATATTCCAACTATTAACTAAATAGCACACAAATTAAGACAGTATAATGAATCATGTAGTTGAGAATCAAATATTATTTGCTCTTTCTAAAAACTGTGCCAGCTGGAATATAGAATGGATCAGTGAGATCACTGAGCTGCAGACCTACTTTGGTGTATGAGTTTCTTGCTGCAGAAAAAGCTCTTAGATTTTCTGACTAGACAGAAGAATGATCAGGAGGTACATAAAAGCCAACCCCAAATATCTCCCTCTGAATTTTATCTTCAAATAATTTTATCTCTTGTTTGATCATTTTGAGGCATTCTCCTTTGAACTACCCCCCCTCCCACGCCCATCCCAACAAAGCCTGTAGATTTTTGGTTGATATGAAGCTAAATTTCTCCCGCCCCACGCAGGAAACACTTGATCTGGTATCAGTAGTGATGACTCTGTGGCAGAAGTTCCTGTGTTCATTTCAACATCATTACATTTAGAGTCTGCTTTCTCAGAAATTCAATAGCAGTAATGAGTATCCCTATACCATACTTTGCAAGATCACATGTAGGTGCTTCTTGCAATCCACAATGGCCCAGACCTGTCCAGACTTGCAGGCTTTACACCAATTTGTCTTTTGATATAATTTGAATAATTAAATAACCCTTACTCCACAGAGACAAACATAATTTCAGATTTCTAAAAAATTAAAATTATCCACCCATAAGTCTATGGATGTTTCAGCATTTAAAACTGTCAGAGTTGTGTCATATACTGGTACAAATTCTCACTGTGGAGTGCAATCATGATGTGTATATGTAATGTACCAATAAAGATTTGAATTAAAAAAAAAAACCTGTTAGGGTTACCTGTGAAACCAGTCTGGGTTTTGCCCCTTCTTCCTCACTGTGTAGAAGACCCAGCATGCTTTGCTCCCAGGACTCCATCGTTCACAAACAAGGAAGCTGGTTCTCAGGAAGAAGTAATTAGCTTGAGATCAGACAGCTGGCCAGAGCAAGTGCTGAGACTTGAACCTCGTTCTTCTGATGTGGAAGACAGCTTTGTGTTCACTGTCTCTTAGTAGGTCACTTTCCTTTTTGTATAGGGGAAACCCATCTTATCAACTCTGAAAGTGAAACAGTTTTTTTTTTTTTTTTCTTAGCAGGAATTGTTACTTAGAATAAGAGACAGTTTTCCTGAGGTCCGGGTTGTTGAGGTGAGCAAGCTCTTGAGACAGGTTGTAAAATTTCCTCTTCCATCACTCTTAAAAATAATCAAGATGAGGGATTTAAAAATGTATACAGGTTCCAGATGACCTCTCAGGTCTCCTCCTACTCTGCCATGTGGCAGGTCTTTGAGAGCTTGAGACAAAGGGAGTCTGAAGTCTGTGTCACTGCTACCTGGTCCTTTGATGATTCCTTAAACATGAAACACCTAAATGACAGGACCGAGTGGCTTTTTGCTCTTGTTTGGTGCCTCATGGGCCTGAGGATTTCACTACACCATTACGAGAGGATCCAAGTAGAAGGGATATCTCAAGAAATTGGAAATAATCTTGGTTATCTTTCCTCTATTTGCTCCTCTCATCTTTTTTCTGTTTAATAAGCACAAAGTAAATACAGAACTGATTTTTTTTATTCTGAAGTGTTATGAACATTAAGCTCTGAGTATTACCAGGGGAATGCATTTCATTTGAACTCCAAGGAGCCCTAATGTAATTTTTTGAATGAAAAATAAAACACACATCCATAAAGTTGTGACAATTTCTTTTTCGCTACAATGGATCTAGAAGGCCTCCCCCTGGCAGGTTCAGTATTTCCAAGTCTGCTCAAGATTTGGGGAGTCCTTGAAGTATCGAAACACTAAATCCTGACTGCCTATGCAGTGTTCCAGAACCTGTGGGATGAACTGGCTCTAGAAGTTTCTGTCATTTGTCAGGCACCTACCATGCACCTGGCTCTGGAATGGGCTGTCAGCATGAGCATCTTCATTTGACTGAGACACACTCGTACCAATCAATTTTCAACATCCTTTCTCATAAGTCAGTCAGATGACTCACAATTGAATGACTTGCCCATTGTCACCCCACCAGCAAGGACAAAACTGGGCTTTGAGCCAGGGTCACGTGGCTCTCATATGCAAACTCTGCCCACTCCAGACTGATTTGCACACTTGTGCCTTCAGCCAGTGACCTTGTTTGTGGCTATTCACCCACATTCTGTGTGTTTGGATTCTCACTCTGGGCCTACCCTGGTCAGGTCTTGGTAGGTCCCGGACTTGGTAGGCCACCAGCATCCTGTCTGCTTGGCAGAAAGAAAGAAACCCAACCACATCCCATCTTCTCTTCACCAATCAACACTGCACCCACTGCACCTGCCCATTCTAGGAGGAAAAGAAACAGCCACACCTTTGAAGCAGTCTTAGACTGAGGGCCAGGGTGAGGATGAGAGTAGCTTACAAAGATGACTGCAATGCAGTGCAGCATGTGGTGTTACCAAGGGTAATGAGCATGGCATGAGAACTCCTGCTGCTGTCCTCACCGAAGGAAATCTGAGATGGACTTGTGGAAGGGTGCTGTGATATCAAGTCTTGAGGATGTTTGTGATGAGCTGGATGGTGCCCCCCCCCCGAATTCCTATGTGGATGTTCTCACCCCCAGTCCGGGAGGATGTGATTGTGTTTGGAGGTAGGGCCCTTCAGGAGGAGCTTAAAGGCACATACAGTTGACCAAATGAGCCCTTATCTGGTGTGATATGTATTCCCACAAGATGAGGATGTTTGGACATACAGAGCAACCCAAGGATGAGAGTACACACAAAAAGACCTGAGGGGGGACACTGAAGAATGACAGCCATTGTCAAGCCAAGGGGAGAGGCCCCAGGAGAAAACAAACCTTTCAACATCTTGATCTTGGACTATCAACCTCCAGAGAAAACATGTGTTTGTTTTGTTTGCAAACTCTTCCTCCTTCTCCTTCTTACTAAGGCTGCTTTAGCTCCTGGACAGTCCTCCCTGACACCTGTCACATCTTTCTCTTCATTCCCCACCATCACAGCACCCCAGAGCACTCAGGTGCCTTCCCTAATTAATGGTACCGGGTTTGTCATACGAGCACCTCCACCAGGGGTCACATGAAATCACCTTAGCTTATAAATATTGATACTGACAGGGCACAAATAGCTTCTGGCCATTTATAAGAAATGCATGCATTTCTGGAATATGCTTTATCATCTTTTCTTAACTTAACTCAGAATTTCTACCACATGTAACAGTAACTGTGCCACTTTGTGTAACGCGATATGGAGCAGAGAACTGGTTATAAGAATTGTATATGTTTCTGAAGATTTAATTACTTATATAATTTTATGCTTTTAATCAAAGGTTTAAAATTTGTAAGAACTGTAAGAACTTGGTGAAAGTAGAAATTTGCTAAGGAGACCAGTGAGGAGAGATCAAATAGACTGCTAATTAAGTTAATGTGCATTCAGTGCTTGGAACTGCGCTGGGCACATAGTGAGTAAAATGTGAGTGTTAGACTTAATTATTGCTTTCAGATAAAACTGAAACCCTCCAAAGCATAAAGACCCTTGGAAATGATTGAAGAAAGAGAGTAAAAGTGGAAATGAGAAGAATAAAACTTTGTACAACAAATTGGTTGAGAACGCCTGATAAAACAACTAACACAAGGCAATCCACAGGAACTAGTAGGAAATACAGGTTTCAAATCTGAGTACTGTCCTTGATGATACTGAGAATGGGCAGGACAGACTTTGTTGAGAGACTATTACAAAGGTTGTATTCCTATGTGACCAAACGGTGATGCATGGCTTATGAGTTTTTAATATACTTATTGATCTTCCCAACAGATAGTGATATTCCTAGGGGAAGACATAGGGCCAAATCTTCCTTATTGCAGTTATTTTCAGGGCCATTGCCTAATGTAAGCACATGTTGAACAGAGCAGAGAAAAGAATGAATGGTAGAATGAATGAGTTCCAAGTCATAGGTTGGACGGCAAAGGGTGGGCAAGAGCTCACTAATGTGCCCAGAGTGTCTGCCATGTTTCTGTCCACATCCCGGCTGCCCATTCCTGTATGTCTTCTGTTAGTGACTTTGCCTGATCACCAAAATGAGTGGCTAACACTTGTCTCAGCCCATACACAGGACAAATGCTTCCAGATACCCCAGTGCACTGACTTTGAACTTGAAACACCCTGATGTGTTAGTCAAAACAAAGGCTATTGTATCTGTTTGTACAAATGAGGAAGCTGAAGCTCTGTGACTTGCTCAAGATAATATGCACAGCTTAGCAAAGTCAAGACTCAGTTCCTGGCAATCTCTACCACAGCATGTGTTTTCATATCACCATTGCCTGTGGTCTACAGTGGAAGCCACAAGTACGTCTGCCCTGAGCACAGTTTGAGAAGCCTTCCACAGAGCCAGCCGTGGAATGTGGACCTGGAAACATCAGTCCTTAGCATTTCTTCTACCAGAGTAAGTAGTGCAAGGAAGGAGAGATAACACTGGGGATCTATGGCTGAGGGAGAGGCACGAGATTTGGGTAGGATCATGAGAAAAAGGGCTTGCTGCTCACCTACTTCCCTGCGGTAAATGATGCAGAACTTAGGACCAGAGCAGTGCCTGCCTAGCACAGCTATGGAGATAAGCTTTGCTTCCTATCTTATGGCCTGAGAAATCTCCTTCTTAGATTTCAATTCAAAATATTAATTCTTCCTGTGACCAAGTTATGCATCTATAGTGGTTTAAAAAAAGGTATTGCTTTTCTCAGTGCTAGTTGCCCAGTGCCAAACAAGGCCATAATTTCATATGTAATGAGTTCTTAAAAATGGGTCTCATGGTTAATAAACAAGCCCTTTGCAGATGTCTAGCCCATGATAATTGCTCCAGCACTGCTTCTGTATATAGATACTTGAGAGGCATGTATTTCAGATAGGACTTTCATAAAACAGAATTGATAGGCTATGTAGAGATATTTATTATAAGAAATTAGTTTGTGCAGTTATGATGGCTGAGATGTTCCTCAGTCTGCCATGTACAAGGTGAGAGTTCAGGAAAGTCCTGAGTATGACAGAGTTCAGGTGGAAAGGCCTGAAATCAGGGGAATGGAAGATAGAGCTTCTCAGCTAGGAGGTAAAGGCTGAGTCCCAGGAACACCAATGGCAGAAGACCCTTGTCTCCAAACAATCAGTCAGGCAGGAAGCAGTGCTTTCTCCTCTTCCTCTGGGTCTCTGCAGGCTCTGCACAGATGGGACAGTGCCCACCCACCCTGGGGAGGGTCTTCTACTTTACTGAGTGAATGCTGATCTCATCTGGGAACATTCTCCAGGATACTCCTAGAGAGGATGTTAAATCTAGGAACCCTGAGGCAAACCCAGTGGGTACCTAAAATAAACAATGTCATATGGATCAATGGACTGAATATTTATGTCCCCTCAAAAATGTGTATATTGGCAATCATAACCTCGAAGGTGGTAGTATTTGTAGATGGGCTTCTGGGAGTTGAATAGATTATGAGGACAGAGATTTCATTAATAGAGTTAGTGTCTTTTTAAGTACAGAGGGTGTCATAACCCTTCTGCCCTGTGAGAACACAGTAAAAAGATCATCATCTATAAACTCAGAATCAGATCATCACCTGACACTAACCTGCCAGCACCTGGTCCTTGGGCTTCTTAGCCTCCAAAATAGTGGAAATAGATTTTTGTTGCTCATAATCCACCCACATCTAATGGACTAACATACATGGTTCAACCTGACCACTCCAGTCTCCATGGCAGGAGTGGCTGGCACCCAGTCTTAGACCACCTTCTGGTACTGATGTTCTTGCTGTTGATCTCCATTCATGTCCATTATCTGTTTGAACCACCCCAGCCTTCCCCGGGGTGTGGTTGTTTCACCCATCAACATTTACACACAGACAGCAGTGGAGAGGTGAGCTCCCTCATACCCTCAAGTTTGGAGGGCCTTGCTGGAGAGCAGTAGCCCTTGGCATGGAAACCTTCACTAGGTCCTCGGTGAGACATTCCTCCTGGACTCAGCCTGGAAAGCTGCTTCCCCAGCAGGGATCTCTGAAGTGTAGCAACTATATCCATTAAAGCAAACTTGGGGAAGAAGCACAGACCCAATAGTGAGCTTCCCATAAACTTGTGTCCATTTTCAACTGACACTCTTTATTTTGATTATGCATTATACTACATTTGTTGTTAAATGTCACTTATTTCACATACTCATAATGTTTGTAGAGTCTGGGTAAATATTCTTGGGTAAAAAACAAAAGTTTTGACTCTGGGTTTTGGTTATATTTTGGCCCATGAGATCCAACCACAGAGCTTTGGCATTGAGGCAGGGTGGGCATAAAACCATCAGAACTAGAACGGTTTTTTTGCCATTCCTCCCCAAAACACCATCCTCACCACCTTCTCTCCCTTGCCCCTTTCTCTCCCTCTTTCAGTTTAGCACCACTTGACTGTATCTTGTCCCCAGTCCCTGAACTCACAACCATCCCATGTGTCCATCGCTGCTGATCCTTGGGCTGGTCAGCTACTTTCTCCCATGAAATGCACCTTGAAGCTTCAAGCTCTAACTCCCCTCTGCTTCCTGTGGTTGCCCAGGTGATCACTGATGCCCAGGTAATGCTCGCCCTCCTCAGCAGGGTGCTTTGCTTCTGTCTTCCTCCCTTATGAGACCTTGTATGAGATCATGTGATCCTGTGAGATCCCAAAAGCAGAGAAGACCTATGGGTTCTCTTCAGCCACTTGTTACCACCTCCAGGACTGGACTGTTACTGGAGACCTGGCAAATGACAGACAGGAGGTGGTCAAGCTACAGAAACAGAGAATGAGGCAGAAAGACAGCAAAATACAGAGACACTGCACCCAGTGTTAGAAGACTACCCTTAAAGACAGAAAAAGGACCAGGATGGAATAGATGAGAGTAAGAAAAGAAGAGAGGGGACAAGCTATGTTTTAAAATAAAGAAGGATAAAGCAACAAGCAAAGGAGAGGCAAATAAGGAAGGAGAAAGGGGCAACAGGAAGGAAAGCAGCTCTTGTCCACGAACAGTTTCTGGCTGAAGTAGGAATGGGTTCTTTAGGTTTCAGAGCTGTGCAGGACACCAAACCTGCCTTCTCAGGGGAAGGTGGCCCCTTTGCTCCCATAAATCCCCTTTAGCACATGCAAGGGGCTTTGACTTCTTATCCATTTTTCTTCCTATAATTATTTGACTAGATTTGCATTAAATTATATTTAGATTTTCATCATTTCTGTAATTTCCCAAGATAAGTGAAAAGAATCTTCCAAAAAATGAAAACGCTATATACTATGCCTGTAACCTTAGAAACTGGCAGTTTATTAGAGAAAGAAAGCATTTGCTGCTTTTGCAACAATACTTTATTCCACAGGATAATACCTACCAATATGTGTAAGAAAACTCTCAAATAAGTTCTTGAATGACAATCTGGATGAGCTCAGCTCTAATTTCAAGTGTTTGGAGATAGAAATAGAGAGATGCTTTTCTAATGCAGCTCAAAGCATAGCCCTAGAGCCTGTGAACCAGAGCATTCTCTCTGGCATGACAAAGACTCGCAACCTCTCAGTGTAAAGCAAGATGGAGGCTGATGGATCACTGACCTCTAACCTTTAACCCTGAAAAGATACAAGGACAAAGCCAGTAATCGAAAAACATGGAGCGCCTGCTCTGTATCCCCTGCTTTGATGCTCCCTTCCATTGAACTCTGGCAACAAACTAACCCCTGCAATGATGATTGCTGTTCTCTTCCTTACCCAAGTAGTTGTGCTCCATGGAGGTGCAGCAGTGAGTGTGAGGTCCCAGAAGAGCTTCTCCAGCCATTCAGATGTCATAACAAGGAACAGAAGGAAGAAGCCCAGGGTTTCTGTAGCCGGCCTCACTGGAGAAGAGAAGTTTTGTTTCTTTGTATTTGTTTAAAGAGCTGGACTCTAGCGAATGCTCCTCATGAAGTGGCGGACAGCCTTTTGTCAGGGCATTGCATGGATTCTCTTATTTGCACTTCATGACAGACCTGGGAAAGAAGCATGCTACCTCAGACAGACTCTTGTGTCACCCCAGAGCAGCATTGACTGGGCTGCAGGGCAGAGGCTGCTGTAAGAAGCCATAAGTCTCCAGAACACATTGGATTGGAAAATGCAGGTACAGCCTAAGGACATTCAAATTCACCTCCCTGCTCAAAGCTGCCCATCTGTGTGCCTTGTTTATTCCTCTGCCTGGTTTCCTTATACCAGCCAAGAGAGACAAGGGACTGTGAACCACATGCCTACAGAGTATGCCACTCAGTTTGCTCAGCCTGACAGCATCTTTCTTGTTCTTTATTTTAGGACAGTACTACTGACCCTTCATACTCCAGTATCTCCACTTCTCCTTTCCACAGATGTAGAGTAGCTACACATAGTTCTCATGTTACTATAAGATCTTTAATTGTTATTAATTGCCACTGGTGGTGATGACAATTAATTGACTAGAATGAAGTGCTAGCCCACCATCCTGGAGTGTATATCTAACCTGTGCTTGTTTAAGGAGCTCAACAAACTTGCTAAGGGCCTCCATACCTAGGTGATGAATAAGACAGAGTTCAAGTTCATCTGTATATCCAGAAGTCTGGCCCTCTCTCCGGCTGATTACACATCTGTGCCTGGATTGTAGCTCTGGGTTGCTCTCAACTCTGGGCACCCTGCTGCTAGCCTACCTCTGCTTGATCAGAATAGCAGCTCATTTGAGGTTATGCCAGCCTGAGCTTCAAACACTGCTCCAGTGATGACAAATATGAACAGAAAAAAAAGTACCAATGATCGCTTAATAAATTTATTATGAAGACAAATGGCTCTTGTATAAATCACCGTCCCTTATTATTTGAAGAACCTTGCTTATTCAGACACAGAGAAAACAAGAGTTAATCTCAGAATTGCAGTGTAAACTCTGAGTGGCCTTAGGAAGACAGTGAGGGATCCCCACCCTAAAAACCAATGGATCATCTAGGGAGTTTCCCCATGGTGGGGGCAGCCATTGCTTCAGTTCTGTGTGTGAGGTCCTGATTGTAGGATACCTGCCATAGGCAAGAAATTTTCACACCAAATGTAAAGTTCTTATGAACATCTCAAAGAAGGTCTTTGAGAATCTTTAGCATGGAACATGCTCAAAGAAAAAGGAGAGGAAGAGGTGGTTAGGAACAAGTGCTGTCTGTGTACAAGATAGCTGTCCTGTGCAGACCTTGTAGAGAAAATTTCCTCCATACTACATAAGACGTGCAGCATAGAGTATCCCAGTGCTTAAGAGCATCAGCTTTGGAACTGAGTGGCCCTCGCTGCAGTTAAGGATCAACCAGACATTAGCTGTGTGACCCACTTAACTTCTGTAGATCTCAGTTATTTAGTCTATAAAACAAAGAAGATAACAGTAATCACTATGTAGGTTTGTTGTCACTAATATACAGTAAATAGCCTGCACAGTAATGTGATCTTTAGGTTATTATAATTTCCCCACTTAATCCATACAGATTAGGAGCTCATCAAAGTTTAGTTTCTCACCCACAGATGGGCTTCTATCTTTGTCTAACTCTGCTGCCCTTGTTGAGCTCTGAAGGCTTTCTACTGAGCAGGAAATGCCAATCTACACACTGGGGAATATGGGGGGAAAAGTCTTACAAAGTCACCTGTCTTTCATTCCAAAGCAAAGGGAAGGACTCTCCCTACCAATCTCCATACCAGCTACCTTCTTCCATAGCAAAACTCACACTCCTGAGTGTATAATGGAAGATATGGAGCCTTGTTTCTGTATTTGGTTGTAAACATGCAGGCTCACCTTTTGCTTTTCATTCTGTTGTACTTTTCTTTAAATAGTTGGGTACACATGTCTGTCTTCCTATCCTTCCTATTTCTTGTTACCCATTGCTTCACATATCCCAGTTACCACTGGGACGCTGAACTTTATCATCACTACCAAAGTCAACTGAACTTCCAACTAGATGTCTTGCTCCATATCTGGGTCTGCATGTAATTCACTTAAGAAAAGTAAGCAACAGAATGAGTGTGAGCAAGCTGCTAGTTAGTTCAGCAAATGCCTGAGTGATGTAGTACTTGAGGGCCCATTTGATGTCAGGCAATGGATCCATGTGAATGATGAGGTGTTGCTACTCCAGAAAAAGTTCTTTCCTTACCTTCAGAGGGAGTTAGCCACTGCCCATGATAAGAATTCTCTCGCCACTAAGGAATGCAGTAGTTTCTTCAATCAGCAAACACTGAGAGCCTCAGAGAGTCACATCTATGCCAGGTACAGACATAGGCAAAGGCTGGGCCACGTCTTCCCCAAAAGGGACTAGAATCACCTCATCTGCCCCACCCCATATGGAAGTCTCCAACCAAACTCTTTTAGGGACAGCCACAATTTCCTCCAACTCTGCAGAAATAGGAATGGTTGAATAAGTCTCACTCTTGTTCAGAGATGCCAAGAGAACAGTGGTGCAAGGCAGTGGGGCAGCAGGGGGGGAGGGTCTTTCAGTGAGACTCTCCCAGCTTGTCCTGAATCCACAAAGAGAAAGCAAATTGTTGAGACAAAGGAAGACTTTTTGTCTTTATCAAGACACATCTTTCCAGCCCAGAGCTCACACACACACACACACACACACACACACTCACACATGCATGGTGCATGCATGCATTTATGCTTTTCTCTCCTCATCACACACACACACTTCAGTCTCATCCTCATTTATTTACACACACACACACACACACACACACAAACATAGGAGCTCAAGTAGGTGCATCCGATCTTTCTCACATGCACACACACACAAGCTGAAGCATGTAAGTACTCTCTCTGACACACACAGAGGCTGTCTTATACACAGACCCTCAAGTGTATGTCTTCCCTCTCTAGACATACCCACAAGTACTCTCCTGCTCGGTCCCTCTCTAACATGCACACAAGTGACCAAGTCTCTGACCTAGACAGAAGCTGGGGAGGAGAAAATAGGACAGTGGGCAGACGGGTCAGGGCGGGAGCAGCAATCTGGAGCACCCAGAGCTGCAGACCAAAGCTGCACCTGCATCGTTAACCATGCAGGCAATGAGTGTGTCTTGGCTGCCCCTCCTCCGGCGTCCTCCCTGCCCAGCCCTGCTGCTGCCCCAGGAAGGGCAGGAATCAGGCACAGCATTTTATCCTGATAACAAGCTCATAAGGATCACAGTACCGTCACTTTTACACATAAAGAGACCAAGATTCAGACAGGGTCCTAAGACTCCACTGCCAAGTGACAGAACCTGGACCTTGTGCCAGTCCTGACTGACCAGAGCTTCTCCTAGGTCTCCACACAAGATGTGCTTCCAAGATGAGAGAGGGAGATGCCAGGGGTCAAGACAGCAGCTCTGTGGGGCTATGGGTGAGGAAGAAAGGAACAGTCACCCTCAGCTCACTTTAAAGGATCCTGGACCTCCTCACACTCCCTCCCTGGACCTGCTAATAGCTGCAGTGTGGGATTCATCATGGGAATATGGGTGCATATTTCTGTGCATCCTCTATTCTGTGCATATTTAAAGAGTCAGGTTCACTCAATCATCAGTCATTTGTTTGATCAGTATGTTTTTGGAGCATTAATCTCTTACAAAACTCTCATATTTCCTGAGGCCAGGGAACAAGTTGGGGAAGGAGGGACCTTGAGGTCCTCTTCATCTGTGTAAATTCTGGTAAGTGAAGGTGTCCTCCCTCTGCCATAAAGACCTCTGTGGTTTGGACTGTGCCCAGCCCTGGTCTCTGAGTGGAGCTGAAGGGCCGAGGGAGGATGACAGCCTCATTCCACTGGCCTCTCTTCTAGGACTTTGTCATCTCCTCCGTAAGGCACTGTTCCTGCCAACTGGGAAAGTGAAGCAATAACAGAAGCCTCTGGCCCATAATCTTTGTCCTCAGCCATGTCCTCTGGCAGCCTTATTTTGGTATTCTGTCTCTCACCATGGAGTTCACTCATTTCCAAGCCACAGGGAGGATCCCACGCTGCTACCAACTTTCCCTCCTTCCTGGGCAATTTCCCCCTACCTCAGTTTTGCAAGAAGAATCTTGCCAGATAGACAAAACTGAAACATCCCTCCAAGACCTGAAACTCACCATGAGGGATCATAGGCAGTTTACTCTATATTTCCAAAGCTTTGATTCCTTATTTATAATATGAGCAGCTTAAGAGCCTCACAAGGCTGTGGTTGGATTAAAAGGATAAGACAGATGAACTTCCAAACAGCACTGGCACACTCCAGGTTGGTGATAGAGTTTCCTCATCCAGCAGCACTGCGATCCTCTTAAGCCTTCATCCTCATGTAGGAAAGGACTAGTTTCCTTCCCTTGGCATTTTATCCACTCCAGCCCTACATGAGTCTCTGTGAGCAAAGGCTGTGGAACTGCTACCCATCATCCTCCTGTCCTAAGGGATGGTAACACTTCTGGTTCTGCCATCCTCAGAAAATAAATCAATTCAACCTATTTTCTTCTCAATTATACTCAATCTGTGTTTGCATTCAATCCACCTAATGAGGCTATGAGGGGAGACTTTATTGTTAGCCTCATGCTTAAAGAGGCAGGAATCATGGCACAGAGCGGTTCGATCACCTCCCCAACTACACGTGGTACTAGGATCTGACCACCATCTGTTTCCAGGATCTGTGGCAGTTTAAACATATACATACCTCCACATATACATGTATAAGGTCTCCTTGTCCACTCATTTACCCACCATGATCTGAAAATATTAAGTGGAAAATTCCAGAAATAAGCAAGTTTCCCATGAGGCATCATTCTGAGAAGCATGAAGAAATGTCCCACCTTCCCACTCTGCCTTACCCAAGACACAGGTCATTTCTTTGTCTCATGCATCCATGGTGCCTATACAACTTACTCATGATTCTTAAATTAACCAAGTCAACTATTGGATTAACTGTCACAGTACTGCAGTGCTTGTGTTCAGCACCTGTCACGAGGCACTAAGATTCAAACACCAAACCCCAGACCCTGCGTCACTGACCTGACTTCACTGCATCATGTAGACATCACAAACATAACAGGAAGAAGAAGATCCATGTGCTCAGGTGCCAAGAGAGCACACATGCATGTAGTCTTTAACTGCTTCCCACAAGCCTGCTTCCCCTTCAGTGTGATAGTCCTTGTCACTGCAGTGGTGTCTGCAGGGTGGGGCTGACCAACTTCTGTTCCTTTTCCTGAGGATGGAGGTATCTTCCCTGGAGTGTTTCTCCCCATAGAGAAACTCCTCAGCTGATCCTCTCTGCGTCTCCACTCTCAGTATCACCCAGGCATCCCCATGTCAGAGCAGCAGAAAGTGCTTCTCTGGGCCAAATGAGGAGTTGCATTAGTGTGAAAACCAGTGTCTTCTGTGCACACTTCTGTGCTGTACAAATGGAATCCAGCTCCTTGGTTTCTTTTGTGGCAGAAGCACATCAGGGTGTACAGTAAACAGCGCAGCTGAGTGTTGGGAAACCAGACTCGGACAGCCTTCCTTCTGCATTCCTGACTCCACTCTCCACCTTGAGTAACTTCCCAAGGGAAAGGAACTTGAAAGGTGTCATTTTATAAAATATTAGCAAAGATAGCGACCTTAGAGACCCTCTAGCTCAGGGTTGGCAAATAAATTTTCTCTCCAGTGCCAATGCCAAAGGATTGGAAGTGTTTCTGAAATTATAGCAGGGACTCCTTTAACACTGAGCTCACAGGGAGGGGTGCTGTGTCCAGTCTGGTGATCTGTGTCAAGGCTCTGTCTTAGTCTGGGTGCTTTGGAAGTTGAACTTGACATAATGATTTGTATGGACCTTTCCTGGGTGGGGGGAAGTTGGAGGAAGGAGGAACAAGAAAGCAGTCTGAAGCAGAGGAAGACAGCTAAGCATGGGTGTCCAGGCTGCTGGACATGGGCTGAGGCCAGGGAGCTGGACTTCTGTGTGTAGGTGGCCCATAACTGGCTGCAGCCAGTGGAGGTGGTGATGACATGACTCCTGCACACTTAGAGGCTGTGCTAGACCAAGGAGGGTTTCTAGGAGGAAGAAATGCTGTGAGCCTTCCTCAACCAGCCTCACAGCAGGTGGGAAGTGTGTGCAAAGCACAGAAAAGGACCTGGGCTGAGTAATGGAAATGTCCACTCTTGACACAGAATAAAAGAATAGTGGCTACTGATGCATGAGTCAATTATCACATTTAAATATAGCAGGTCATTTTATAAGTGAGAAAGCTTATTCCTAGAGAGAAAGGCTAAAGTCAAATCCCTATATGCACCATCCCAGCCCCTCATGACTGGGCTAGGTTACTGTACATCTACCATACCCAGAATATAGCAGACCCCCTCCTGTCCCAGGTGTGGAAACCTCTGTCATCTGCACTTTTACTCAGGCTTCTCCTGCTGGGATGTATGACTATAGCACATTTCTTATCTTTTGCTAAGAAATTATACATGTACAGTAGACCCATACCATAGTGTGTAGACTGAGAAACCCAACAGAGGCCACCTGTGGGCAGATACAGCCCACCTAAAAATAACCTGGAAGGATTTGTAACCTCAGAAGCAGTGATTGCTCATGACTAAGACACCTATAGATTATCAATAATGCCAACACTGTATCGTGATAGATCTCCTATAAGTACTTCTAGACCATTATGGACTTCCTGCAGCATTCCACAGATCATCCATGATAACTGCACCACATTAAGCAGCCACTCACCAACAGTTGGTTTTTCTGTATCCCAGACCTCAGAGGAAAAAGCACATGAACAAATACGTCAAGGTCCCTGCCCTCACTGTGAGCATAAAAACATAATCAGTATACACAAAACTATTAGTCATTCTATGCCATGGATAACTGCTAAGTGTGAGTTAGGCAAAGGCTCACGTTTCACAGGTGAAGGAAGGCGTCCTGGAGGAGTAACGTTCACTCTGAGATCTGTGAGATGGAGAAGGAGCTTTTCTCAAGAAACAACTAATGCCCCAGGAACGAGGGTTGATGTCACTCAGCAGCAGAGAAGATGTCTGAGTCAAGGAAATTCAGTGCACAAATAAAAGAGAAAGTCAATACAAGAGCAAGTAGTAGGGTAAAGAAGTAAGAGTCCTGGAGCCTTGGGTGAAGACACCCTCGAGGGCTCTGGGGATAACCCTAAGTCATACTACATATCAAATGTTGTTTCATCTCTCATGGCAACCTCAAAGACTACCTCAGATTAGTTTTTCACTGTGGTTAATGTGGGAACATACTTTGCCATTCCAAGTCATGGCTGTTGAGAAGACTCAAAACCATTGATCCCTTGAGATGCTCAAAACTTCCTTCCAAGTAGAACCTTCAACCTGGTGATGTTTCACCACTATGAAAACTTGTGAATTGCTCCTGCGGTATGCCTGAAAATTGCTGGGAAATTATTTTTAAACCAAAAAGTATCCTGAGGAGCCATTTTTCTTTGATTGCATTTCCCTCCCTTTTATTAATTAACATGGGAAATTGATACCACACATGAATCTGGTACAAGTAATGGCACCCAGTTAGAAACATTTGTACTCTCTCAGGATTTGTTATTACAAGTAAAAGACTCACAATTGAATGTTTGAAATTGGACAGAAGTCTGTTTCTCTGTAACAGATAAGTCTGAAGTCAATAATTCTAAGGTAAACTGGCAGCTCTACCCTATGCAGTTTTTTTGTTGTTGTTGGGTTTTTTGTTTTGTTTTGGTTTGGTTTTTTGGTTTTGGTTTTTTGAGACAGGGTCTTGCTTTGTGGTCAGGCTGGCCCTGAGCTCAGCCTCCAACTCACATCACAGCAATCCTCCTGCCTTTGCCTCCCGAGTGCTGGGATTACAGGCATGAGCCACCACGCCTGGCACTGTGGTATGTGGTACTGATTGCTGCTAGACGTGAGTCTCCACACCCAGTATGGTATGTGGTTAACCGGGGATCGAACCCGGGTCCTTGTGCTTGCAAGACAGGCGCCACCAAAACCACTGAGCTAAATCCCCAGCCCTATGCAGTTTTGATCACAGTCCAGGCCCTAGCTTCCTGCTCCAGCTACCACATTTAGTTCAAGAGGGCAGAAACCATAATGAAGGGAGGAAAAAGCAATGTGAAATGCTGGTTAATTTTAAAGGAAAATCTCAAGAAACTATCTCAGTATATTCTGCTTCCCACTGATCAGAGCTTAGTCAGAGGCCTACAGTGTAGCCAGGCAGCTATAAAATGCAGTATTTATTCTTGGTGGTCATGTATGTGATGGAATAACCTCTTACTAAGGAAGGAGAAACCATTGATAATGAAAAATCACCTCCACCATTCCCAGTATGGAGATAAATCAGAGGACGAAATCCACATTAGTGTGAATAACCCATGTCCATGTTGCTAGCCCTGGAATGGTAAGAAATAGTAAAACCAGACACCAGAGCACCCAGTAGAGTGCTGCTTACTTATTTTTCCAAGTGAGAACATAAAAAATCAAACAAACCTCTCACCCACTGTCACAGTCATCTCATAAAGAGAGAAGAGTATATCACAAAAGAAGTAAAAAAGCCTTACTCATAAATTTTTTAATAGAGTCAATGTAGCTTGTGCCAGGGTGAGGAATGAACCCATTTTTCTTATTTCACCACAAGGGAATGAAGGCAGCATCACAGATGAGTATTATGGTCAAATGGTTCCACACACTGAAGGCATTTCTTTAAGACCATTAATGTTTCCTTCTTCTAAACTCTTGTCCTAAATAGCAAAGATAGTCTCCACTCATTCAGAGGGTAAACCATTAACTGACCAGCTTTTATTCAGGATGCTCTGTTTGATCTAATTAGCAGTATTATTTCATATTTTTGAATTTGCTGTCAGCGTCTACACCTTAAGAGAGTTCTCACTTTAAAAAACAACAACAACAAAAACATCAAGCCTGGCATTTCTCGGACTATGAGACACTCTGGCATGCCAGGCCCTGGTTTCCACATGGCCACTTCCAGCTGGACAAAGCCCAGCAGCAGCTGCCCCCCAGATGGACAAATGCTTGCCAACTCATTACTGGCCCCACCTGGCCAGCATCTCTCCTGATGCTCCCCCCAGGGAACTGTGGAAATCTGGGTTTGTGACCCCAAAATCAGAATTACTAATGTGCATATTTCTAAACTTCAAGGCAACTCAAAAAGTAAATGTGTGCTTGCCTCTGCATAAAAGATCATAGACTTAGGATGGAGCTAATATCCACAATCCCGCATCTGGGCCCCACACCCTCTTAACCTTCAGAAGGTTCATAAGAGGACATTGTCATCCATCATGCGGACACAGCACACATTTAACAGCTATGAGTATGCAGACTGGCTACTCCATTGGCTCTGCTGACCTGTGGAATGCAGAAGCCCCAGTGTACCATGGGAAGCAGCTTCTGTTCATGGCAGATACACACCTGAGGAGCCAGCCTGGGATCCTTGCTGCAACTACAGAGTGAGGCTCAACCCTTCCTGACATGCTTGCCCCCTTTAGGCTCTCAGCATCTCGTGGGGAAGAGTTAGAAGGTCAAGCTACCCCCACTTACACAGAAGCAGTTTTGGAAGACAGTGAGGATTAGCAGCAGTACAAGGCTCTGGCTTAACCACCACTAGACATGCTTATTCCTCCCTTTACATTCTGGTGGAGAACAGCATGTTATATCAGCATTCTATGACAATTGTGACAAACTGCTATAAACTTAGTGGCTTAACCAACATAAACTTGTTATCTTAAGGTTCAGAAGGCAGAAGGCTGACATCAGGTACACTGGGGTAAAATTAAAGTGTCCATAGTCCTGAATTCCTTCTACAGGCTGCAAAACACATGTGTTGGCCTCCCGGCTCCCACTGTCCACAGACTTGCTTTATTGGGTTCATGGCTCCTTCCTCCATCTTCAAAGCCCATAGCGTAGAATATCTCTCTTCTCTGAATCCTGCTTCAATCTCTACATCCCCTCCCCCTTTCTTTTGAGACAGTCTCACTTTGTATTTCCGTCTGGTCCTGAATTCAGCCTTGACCTCAGCAATCCTCCTGCCTCTGCCTCCTGAGTGCTGGGATTACAGGACTGAGCCACCACACCCGGCACTGTGGTATGTGGTTATGATTGCTGGTGGCGTAAGTCTCCATGCCCTACATTATTGTATCTGGTTACCAGGGATCGAACCCAGGTCCTTGCACTTGCAAGATAGGTGCCAGAACCACTAGAATAAATCCCCAGCCATCCTCTCGTTTTATACTCTTGTTCTCCTGCCTTCTTGTGAAGACTCTGTGCTTACTCTGGGCCAGCTGGATATTCAAAAATAGTGTTCTTCTAGTCAAGAGTTTTCATTTAATCACATCCTCAATGTATTATTTATTTTTTTATTTTTAACATATGAGTTGGTGGATTCACAAGTTGGTGAGATTAGGATGAGATGTGGGCATGTTTGGGGCTCTCAGCCTAACACAGGGACAGACAGCAAACAACTAAATCAATACACACACATGTTCATGCACATGGTCATGGCAGGCAGTGACACACGTGTGCAGGCTGAGGGCACGGAGCATGACAGGAGCAGCTGGAGACAGTGTAAGCACGTGACATTTGGGGCTGATGAGAGTGAGAGAATGGGTCTTGGGGATCCCTGTGGGCGGGGCTGGAAGCTGAGAAGTTAGTGGGAGTGGCTAATGTGGAGATCCTGCGTCTGACTGTGAGACTATGCAGGGACTAGGTCAGCCCAGAGGAAGAGGCACGAACTAAGCTCTTGTTCCCCATGTGCTGGGAAGACTGTAGAGCATGTACACAGTAGGACAATGTAATCTGATTAGCACTCTTGAAAACAATCTGACTACCGTGAGGACTGACAGGGTGGGGACAGGCATAGAAGGAGCAAGGCCTTCTGGGGGCTGCTCCGGTCCCTGGGAGATGGTAGATGTGGGGGGGGCAGTGGAGGCAGGAAGAAGTGTTCAGAGCAGGGAGCACAGGGAAGGGGAGGCTTGCCTGGTGTGGAGCTGGGGTGAGAAAATGCATCAGAGAGACTCACTGGTTCCGAGTCTGGACAGTAGTAGGAAGTCAGTGTCCTGCAGTTCTAGAGGGACAGAAAAACTACACTCACAAATTCCCGATTCAAAAGTAGATTTTACCACTATAATAATTACTATTCGGGTTTGTTCCTGTAACCATCCTTGTGCTATTATTCTTCTCTCCTGAAGAAGTGTCTAGACTATGGAACCTCTGGTCTGAAAGGTGAAAGAGAAATGAGCCTTCAGGGAACTCTCCGGAATGCATCTCTTCAGGCTAGGGCAGCCAAGGGGGAGCAGGAAACTTGCTGCTGTGTGTGGTCCTGGGTCTTACCTATGAGGTGCAAGAGTTTGATGAGACCTGCACATCCCACGTGCCTGAGTCTAGGAAGCTAGAAACGTGCACAGGCATGTGCAGAGAGGCATTCAGAGAGGTGAGCAGAATTCTCGTTCATGTAGCACTAAGGCAGCACTAGCGTGGGTCCAGATTTGAGAGAAGATTGGGGGAGGCTGGATAAGAATCTAGGCCTGGGAGTTCATAGTCCAGAGGAAGGCAGGTGCCCACGGACACCGTCAACCATGGCGGGAAGTGACACCTGTGAGGGTTGTGTTCCTGCCTCCTTGTCTCTACTAACATGTGACTGTGGGCCTCTCTCTGTCCTCTCTGAGCCTCTGGTTTCTCAGCTCTGAAATGAGGGTGGTACTCTTCTGAGAGCAGATCTACTTCATGATGTTTTATGGAAAAATAAATGGCCAGTGAATGAGACTGTGTGAAGTCGGTGTGGTTTATCATAAAGCCCTGTCACCTGTGATCAAGCAAGTTTTGGCTAAAGAACTTCAGCCAAGTTGTGGAATGCCTCTCTGTCTCATTTGTTCTTTGCTGTGAGACCAACAACAGAACCTTTCTGTGGAGTTCAAATGAGTCACCATAAGTGTAGAGCTTGGATCAGCACCAAGCTAATGATGAAGCCGAGCAGTAACCTCTGATAATCCTAGGAAATGCTTTCATTAATATGTAGAAAAAGACAAATTCCCTCCAGTTCAACAGGAGCACCTTACAAGTCTACTGTGCACTCAGAATGCAAAGACAACTATCAGTCCTCCAAAGACCAAATCCTGAGTCTAAGGAGGGTAAACCAACACCAACCAAGTGCAGGCAGCAGATAAGTTTTCTGAGTGTCAAGGGCTGGGAACCCGAGGGATCTCCTCTAAGAGAACATGCCAGAGAGAGCTCATGCCCAGTGCCCAGTGCCCAGTGTTGGTAGGGATGCTATTAAATACTCATTCCTGAAGCTGTTTGTAAATAGTGCTGAGCTTGGACCTGCTAGAAAATTCTACTTGTCCAAATACTATAGGTCTCTATTTCAAACAAATTGGTCATAAATATGAAGTATATGCTGAAGTGGTTATCCAAGACATTTTAACATCTGGAGAAAACAAACAATGGTGAGACTTTGGTTTCTAAGTTTTGCATAATACTTACATCTTGCAAAATGCATGATTTGTTAAAGTAATAGGTTACACTCCTTTTACCTTTAGAACTGTCTATGCAGTTTCATGTTATTTTATTTAATCTTCACAGAAAACTCAGTGACTTTCCCCAGAAAAGGCCAGTAAATTTCCCGACAAGGTACCAAGATCATTACTGTTGCCAGTGGCGAGAAAAAGGGAAACACATGAACCACTGTAGAAGGAACTGTGACTCTTCCCTCCTTAGAGTACATTCATTATTTCAGAGAAACCTCTAGACTTTAGTCCAGGGATTATAAATACAAATGCCTAAGCAGAGAATAAGAGGTACAATAGGTTTGGGGTAAGTTCTTAGGGATTTGGGATCTTGCTCAACTGGGGCATGTAAGGCATTCCTCAAGCCCTTCAAATTGCAATTTATATTTAGAACATGAATTTTTGCAGTCTTATCAAAACAAAATAAAACTCAATGGCTCCTATTTTCAGAATAACTTAAACATAATGGGAGGCACAGCCTTCCTTCATTTGACAGTTTGCCTCAGGAAACTGAGCCGACTTCTGGCTAACAGAGGAGCTGTAGATGTACAGGTCAGGAGCACATGTTTTGAGGTCCAGCTGGCTTGACATAGGACTTTGGATTTGGAGCATGCTTAGTGCTGTGAGATTGAGAAGTTGTTTAACCTCACTGAGCTTAGTTTTCTGTCCTGTGTAATGGGAATGATGACATTCACTTTAACAGTTGTTTTCAATAGTAAATGTGATCCTATGTGTATTTACCTGAGTATCTAGCATAATGTAGGTTTTAATAAACATCCATTTGTGAAATAGTGTTTGTTAGCACTTGTATCTAGATGTCTCTGACAGCCTTCTATGCTCATGGGGATGGCTCAGGGGAGGTGGCTGTATCTAGTGTCTGTAAATTAAGTGTATATGATAAATCAGACTACTGATTGAATTAGCAAAGCTCTGGGTATGGCTGACAGGAAAGATGACTCTGAGTGTGAGCAGCAGCATCTAATAGTCTTGTTGGCTGGAGAGAATAAAGGATAAAGAAAAGCTCATTACTTGCTACTTCCTGTCTACCCTGTAACGGATTGTTTCTTCTTTGCCATGCCCCTCTCTATGCCAGCTTGCATTGAAGCCTGGTGATTATGGACTGAAACCTTTATAAACCATGAGCTAAACAAAATGTGACCTCATTTAACTCATGGGTTTCTCATAGTTTGGACCAGCAATGAGAACATAACTGAGACAATATTATTAATAAAACAGAATAACTCAAATCTATTTTATGCATGTGTTTGTACTCATGGCTTACCAACCCATCAGGTAAGAAGATTCAAAAGCTTCACTGAAAATTCCTGCAGGATTTTCCCAGTGATGAAGCCCAAGCCCAAGGGGGTAATACATTTTTCTCTTTTTTAAAATATCTGTTCAGCAGGTTGGTTTAATGACCAGAGAACAGATATAAATTTGCATATATAGGAGAGAAAATCATAGACTGTCAGAGCTGGAGGTGACCTTACTTTTCAGATGAAGAAGCTGAAGCAGAGAGGTTAAATTTTAATATATACATATTGTCCTTCATATATATTATTTATATCACATATAGTATATATGCATTTGTGTATTGAGTGTGTACATTATGTATTCATACACACCATTAATTGCTCCTGAGGATCGGCTATGATCCATTAGGGACTGTTTTTATTCTGGGAATGTTCCTGGCTGTGATTTAGGATAGAGATGCTTCATATGAGACAAGGGAAGAAGCAGTCATCATGCCCAGCAGTTCTTGTGTCCCCCTTGTTATAAGTTCAGACAAGCCTGATTCTCAACTGTCTGTGGTTCTCCTGGGTCACAACTGTCCTTGTCAGTGGAATCTTCTCCCCTTAAGTGAATTGTTCCATCCAGGACCTGTGATCCACTGCTTTGCAGCTCACCTCTCTCCTGTGCTAGTGTCTTGCTCTCACGTATTGTCTTACCTTGTTTGTTACTCCTTTAATGTCTCTAAGATCACTGGAGAAAGAGGAAACAGATGTGTGTGGCGCAAGGACTTTCTTTACACAAGCAAGGGTCTTATGAGTGTTCTGTGCAATTTGACCTGGGCACTTTGATAGGAGCTCAGACTGAGAGGATGCCCTGTAGGGTGCCACGTGGTCAAAGACAAAGAGGTTTTGTCTCCAGCCAGAGACTCCTTGAAAAAAATAGAGAGAGGTAACTTTTAGCTGTGTTCTCGAGGTCAAATTAAAAATCTGTTATTTTATCTATGTCCTCAAGCTCAAGTTCAAAATCTGTTATACGTATAAAATGATGTATACATATTGCAGACATGTGCCAATAAAATGATTTTATGAGATGTGATTAACATAATGAGGTAGTGATAATTCTTAAGACAGAAAAGGTAGGAAAAAAAAAATAACAGACCTAATGACAAGATGAGTTCACATTGGCCATTAAAGTCATATTAGGCCTTTGGAAAGCCAAGGATTATACAGGAAAACTGAAGATGACAAAATATGACTAGTAGGGGATGTAACTGAAGAAATATTTATAACATAATTTTAAAAATTTGGACTATGGCCCTATATGAACACACATGTAACTAAACACAAAACTCAATTTTGTGTACTTCCCATTTGATACACTATGGTGGTTTTTGTTACTCAATGTAATTTAAATAAAATTCTGGTCATAATCCAACAGACTGACTTAACAACTCATCTGTATGTCAGGAAAAACACTGAACTATAAGGTTTGCTAACTGAAGATCTGTAGATAAGAAGGTGAAGCATAAGTATGTAATTCTGCTTTAGGGAGCAATTGAAAATATTTAGAAAACAGCACAATGTTCAGTGATACTAAGTGAAGAAAGAAGTCACCAGGAAAACCGTTGCAACTTAACAATATGAATAAGGAAGTGTGAAATGAAAATGAATGAGTAATTAAGTTCTATTGCCCTTAAGGGTTGTAGAAACCTATTGGCTTTAGGCCACATTGAGATGGATTCTCATAAAAACACTAGCCATGGTAGTAAGCAGAATTTGCACTTATACGTTTTTAAAAAAGCATCATAAAGGCTTTTCTTCTTGAAATAGGGCTGCAATATCTTCTCTCTAGAGCCAGCTCCTAATTAAAACACTGCTGTAAAGAATGGATATGCCTTTCTTCTGTTCAGTTGTTAACTGTATGCCCCAGAAGGGATGGGTGAGACCCTTCACATAGTTTCTGATTTTGATTTGCATTTTGTTTATGGAGCACCTGCTATGTGCCGAGTCATTCAAGACAATAGAAAAATGTGGAGATGACCAAGATAGTTGCTCTCCTTTTGGCCTTTGAGAGGAAGATGGAAACAAATGCCTCTGGGAACAGGTCAACTGTCAGATATGCATTACTAGGCCTGCAAAGGACAACTGGAGGTCAGCCTGCAAAGGACAGCTGGAGGTCAGAAGAGAGGGAAGTTATCTTGCATCTCGGAGCATGGCACCTTCTCAATTCTACCTCCAATATCATCTCTCCAAGGAAGTATTCTTGGACACTCTGGTTAAAGCTCAGTGTCGCCACATCCTGTGAGCTCTATCCTGTCAGGTTGCTTTAGTTTTCTAGTGATTTCTTATCATGAATTATTTCTAGGGGACCGGGGAGTTAGTTCAGTGTTTCTGGCGCCTGTCTTGCAAGCACAAGGGCCTGGGTTCGATCCCCCGGTAACCATATACCATACTGGGTGTGGAGACTCATGCCCAGCAGCAATCAGTACCACATACCACAGGGCTGGGCATGGTGGCTCATGCCTGTAATCCCAGCACTCGGGAGGCAGAGGCAGGAGAACTGCTGTGATGTGAGTTTGAGGCTGAGCTCAGGGCCAGCCTGAACTACAAAGCGAGACCCTGTCTCAAAAAACCTTAAAAAAAAAAAAGAATTATTTCTATTATTTATTTTAGTAAATAATAAACATGCTGTATTTTCTCTATAATATTAAAAGGTCAAAACAATAGCCTGAGGCATTTTACCTTCACATCACAAATGAGTTGTTGAGGCTCAGGGTAAAGGGAACTGGTACTAAGCTAAGCTTTGGAGACTAGACCTAGCGCCTTTGTTCTCACTTCCGGAGCTTGCTCCCTGCCCACTCTCCTGTATGCATGCAGTTCATGAACACGCCTGGCTTGTATACACCAAGGTCACACCTGTGTAGGACAGAAAGCATTGGCACATGGCATGCTCTGGGCAATGGAGCCTCCCTGCTTCCCAGGGGATGACTTTGCTGACCTTGAGACTGTGATGGCCCCAGCGAGAGGAGAGAGTATCAGCATTCACAGAAAGACTCAGGGCTGAGGAGAGCAGCAAGGGCTGGGTTTAACACAGTGCACACACTTCTGATGAATATGCAAATGTGGCTGGTACCAGAAGCAGGAGGTGAATAACGAATGTTTACCAAACAGCAGCGTTAAACCGCTTTGAAAGGGGTGTGTCAGATGTATGGTAATGAAATTAATCCTTTTCACCTGTGAATTATCAGGGGCTTTGGGTTCCATCCAAAAACCTCCGACTTCCATTTGATTTGCTTAGATCCGCTTGTGTAAACCTGATCTTCATGGAGAATGAGGCTTCAGAAATCGACACATATAAGGAAAGAGCCAAAGACATGACTGTAAATTTGTCCGATTAAAGGGCTACAGGCTAAAAGCTCTTTAGTTCCATCTTCCAGTCTAGGATGACTGTTCTGGGGGATAGTAATAGCACTCATGGTCCTTGCTAACCTGATTTATCAAACAAGATCGGTCGTGGTGAAGGGCCCTGGCGATTACATCAGGACTTGCACTGTCTCCAGGAAAGTGGCAGAGGGCAGGTACAGTGTTGAAGTGTGCAGGGAAGAGTCTGGCTCTTCAGCAGCAGAGAAGATGAAATGCTGCCTCTGGAAAGAATTCTAGTCCAGATCTTGAAGCAGAGGTGAACAAAGGTCGTGTGTGGAGAGGTGTTGAGCTGCCCTTGGGGTCACAGACAGAGGAAGTGGGAGGGTTCATCTGGGGGCTGCCCATGTTCCATTCCAGGAGTCACTCCTTTATGCACTTAGTCTTGTGATCACTCTGTTTTAGACTCATTCTGCTCTCCTATTCCTTTCTTTTGGAAAAAGCTTCCCAACTTCCTTGAGAAGGACTACTTCTTCCCTCTGAGAAGCACTTGGAAAAGGCTTTCCCTTCCTATCCAACAGCTGAGCACAGTAAGTCCTTGAGGTAGGAGTGAGTATCATTTCAGAAGAATATCGGTGAGCTGGATTCCATCTTATGTCCAAGAAAATGAGTCTATACAGGACACCTGTGAAAGTTTACAGCTCAGTTGTTTGTAAGTCAGGGGCTGATTGTATATAACCTGAGTTTGACCACTCAGATTCTTCATGGCCACAAATCTAGAGGGGCATGCAGCAAAGATGAAGACATTGGAATAGATTCCTCTAGCTGTGGCCCACCTTTCCTGTTTCTTAGATGGATAAAATCTTCCCTAGTTCCATGTTTTCATAAGCCTGGTCCTGCTGCCTCATTGCCAAAGATTTAACTGACTGGTATCTTCCCAGAATGATTCATTGGACTTAACCAAAGCCCATGGTAGTTGTTTTCCTGCTGTCCTAATGTGCATACATTAGGCATGTATGTTCAGCCATGCTCGCTCATTGTGACTCCTCATCATGACTCTACCTCATCGTAACTCTACCACATCGTGACTCCACCTCAGCCAAAAGCAGGACTGCCTTTTAAACAAAATCCATGGCCCACCTTTGTGCATGCTTCAACCAATCCACGACCGTCCCTACTCATATGTTTACACCTCTACCATTTACTATAAAAGTGACTGTATTTTTATTAAAGGTGGAACAGTTCTCCAAACACTCCCCAGAGTCTGTGTGGTGACTCTGCGTGCTCACACTCCCTGTCCGGGCCTCAGAACTTGATCCTTGGCTGCATACCCCAACAACGCTGAGGATGACAAGGGATGCTCTCGGCAAGGGCTACTGGGGTGACTTGGGCCCTACACTGAAGGGTCTCACTCTCTAGATAGCAAATAATCCAGTGACTCCTTATATACAACAAGATCTGAGCTGAATGAAAACAACAGAAGACATAATGGAAACCATTCAGATTCTCCTGAGGAGAAGCAGCAAACTTCCCATGGGTCCTGGCATCTAGCCTAGTGTTGAAAAGGTGAATGTAAGAAAGCCATGTACAGAATTTAGGAAGCACCTAGGAGTGGAAATCAGAGAAAATGAAAGCTAGAAGTAGGGTTGGAGTCTACATTATGAGATTCGTAGAAGAAAAATGATGAACAGAGGACCATAGTAGCTATGCTGCATTCAGAAGTTGGCAGAAACAACACTATTGACTGTTTTTTATGCATTGCACTTTAAGTACCAAAATTTTAAAGGACTTTCCCAAGCCCCAGAGGTATGCGAGACACACATCTAATTCCAGCTCCCTTATACCTCAGAGTTTTTCCACAAGGATCAAAAGAAATCGTAAATATTTTCTCTTTGTCTCTCTCTCTAAACTAGGTCAAGCCTCATCATAAAAGGTGACATGTGGCTCATTTTCATTTCTTTTTTGAATCCTTAGAAATTAGCAGCACCTAATACACAAAGAGAATTCAGTGTGTTTGTGGAGTGAAGCAATTGACAAATAATTATCAATAATAAAACAACTGCCAACATTTGGAGAGATTGAATCTCATGAGTTTCCAAGTTCACAGCAGGAATTATGGAGGTCCTTGTCCTATCTTGGGGAATGTAGTGGGTCTGATTATTGACAGCCCCACTTCTCGAAAAAAGAAAGTGAAGCTAGGAAATTTAAGAAACTTAAATGTTGGCTGAATTATGGAGACCTGGAAAGTATCCTGTGAAGACTGGATTGACTCTCAGGAAGGCCAGAGATCCTAAAGATAGATGAACAGATAGACTCAACAAAACACAGGGTGGCCCTATGTCTGCAAAAGTTTCTGTCTTGTACTATTGGTGAATAGAGGAATTGAGACTCTATGCGTTGAAAGAGAGATAGATGAAAAATAGCACAGGTAACCAGGCATCATTAAAAAAAATTGTAATTAAAATGAAATGTCCACTGGAAGAGGAAAAACATGTAGCAAGCAACAAATACCCACCGCCTTGTTTAATCACCTGTGATGAATTATAATTAGGATTGGAAAATTATTGAACTTCTCTCCCCTTGTTCACCTTGGTGCTCTGAAGGTGAATTTCAAAGTCTGCAGGAGGAATGAATATTAAAAAGTTTGTTTTATACTTGAACGCCAAAGCTCCCATCTCATTTTTCCATTAAAGCTCAACTTTTGAAATTTTTCTTCGCTTTGCAATAATTACATCTTCCGCCTGACAACTCATTACATGACAATGCTTATGCTAATGTGATTCTGTAGGCTCCTGGAAAGTAGAACAGCAGCTTTTCAGGGGTGGGTATAGAGGGCCTTTCCCTCTGGCTCACAGAGGCCTTTACTCTACCCAGCCCTGCCTGGCTTCTCCAAGTACAAGCACGGCACCTTGACAGGTCTGGCTTCTTAAAACATCTCTTGACAGACATGTAGGCTTGGCTATGGTACTCTTTGTTCACAGGTACCTGGTAGCTAGTTTATTTACTTACAGCTTTGCTTTGTTTTAGAAATGCTGGACATAAATTTATTTGTGAAAAGTTTTCTGTTTCAACAGTGGGGCAAGCCCATTTGTCTTACTTACCCCGAATGATACATTTTAAATTTTTCTGCATGTCATGGAGAAGTGTGAATGTGTCTCTAACCTGCAGGTTCCTAAGCCCTCACCTGCAGGAGGAAGAAAATGGTGGACAGGGCTTTGCTAAAGCTACCACTGCTCACACTGAGGCTCCATTGTGGGGGTGCACCTGTGGTGGTGGGGTAAGATGGCCACCCTATACTGTGATTTTCTTTCTTGGATAGTAGGGTCCCCCAGACACGATGGGGTGGGGGTGGAGTAAAGCTTTTCCAACAAGTATCAAATGGGAGTTTGGATCTAAGACCAGAAAGACAAAGCCTAGTGAGCTAGAGGATGGGGGTTATCTGATGGTAGAGACAGAGGAGGAGAATTAGTGAAGGCCTTGAGCTAAGCACTGGTTTGATGCAAGGACAGAAAGTTAGGGAGACTGCAGGTCTGTCTGATGAGCACTACATCCAGGGAGAGACACCTGTGCAGATTCAAAGGACCGCCTGCACAGGGCTCGGGAACTCAGGTTAGTTCCAAGCTCAGTGCTCTAGGTGAACAGCAGCAGGCTGCTGGAGGTCTGGAATGGGAGAAGCGTGTCTTTGCTTAAAACCTTTGACTCGTCCAATTGACAGCCCAGCGCTGGCTAAGCAGGTGCTGTAGGCATTATTACCATACCTAACCATCGCACTGCTGTCAGGTACTATTATCTCCACTTTACATTTCAGAACGGTGAGGCTCAGCAGTACTCTAACTTGTACAAGCCCCCTCCTGCTTATCAATGACAGAATCTATTTGTCCCCAGGTCAGGAGAACCCTGCAATTCCAAGCCCACACCTCACCCTCCACTGGGCTATTTCTGGCCCTTGTGCAGAAGCGGCCAGAAACATTCATCAACTTTTCCAGGTCCCTCAGGAAAGGGAGGGCGGTGTGTGCTGCCACCTGTTCTATGAAATCCCTGCTCCAGCAGAGGTTGGAGGAGCCAGTGGCCCACAGAGCTTTGGGAAAAGCTGGGTATTTTTCAGCTCTGGCTCCTCCGACACCACTAGCACACATGTCATTTAACTTCAGCTCAATTAGAGAAGGAATTGTTCAACTTTGTCCTTAGGGAGACAAGTCTAAGTCAAACAGGAGGAATCTTGATGGGAGTTTCCTCTGTCTTGGCAAAGTGAGGCTTTAAAATGCATCCAATCTTTCATCAGCAAATGACACACACTGGGCTGGAGAGAAGGTAGGAAGCTAAGATGGCTGGGTGGGAGGATCTGGAAACATGGCTGGAGGAACACAGAAGGAAGGTTTGCAGAGGTGTTTGTTTGTGTGAGAGCTGAGGCTGGGAGGGAGTGAGGAGACGGGCCTGGGTCCTGCAGCAAGAAGCCTGAACATCAGGATAACCTCCCTCAGCAAGGTGAGCTTGCTCTCTGGTCCCACCAGCCAGCCCCCCTGGACAGCTTCTGAACACCTTGGCCACTCTCCCTTGAGCTCTTCCTCGATGTCCTCTGTGGTACCCGAGCCCCAGAAAGGAAACTGCTGCCTTCTGAGCTCCCAGTTCCCAGCACTGCCCTGTACCCCACAGACATCCACACTGCTGTGCTTCCTTGAGACTGGGTATCTTTGTCCTGCTAGGGCACAGTGCATGGAAATAATCCCAAGCAATGTGTCCTTGCTAGGCGCTCTGTCCAGTGCTGGGTAAGCCAGGGACTGTGTAAAGAGCTTTCTACAGAGTTATTTCCTTTAATCCTTCAAACATGCCTAAGAGAGAGGCAACATTTTTATTTCTATTTAATAGAGAACAGAGGCTCAGAGAAATTAAGTGATTAGGTAAAGGAGACTCAGTAAGAGAGTGGTGGAGTCCAGATTATCCCTGATCAAGTACTGGCAGCAATACCCAGGGGTCTATTTAAAATGTAGATTTTCCACCCCAGACCTGCTGAATCAGAAAATATATAGTTTCCTTTAAAAAAAAATTTTTTTTTTTTTTTAAATTTTGGACCCGGTGACTTACATGCACATTTTAAAGGATGAAGATTCTTTGATCTGGTGGAATAAAAAATAAACAGTTTTCTGAATGAGCTACTGATCTAATTTTGCATCCTGGCTTCACTGCTTACTTGCTGGATGGAGATGGAAAAGCAGCCTTGCTAATTCCTATTTTCCTTTTCTGTAGTAAGGAGAGAATAAAAGAGTCTACAGCGCAGGAGCATCGAGGACACAATGGGATCTTGTGCTGGGAGCATGGCCCATTCTGTGAACCTGATAGAAGTTTCTTTCTATTGTCAGCCATCCCCCTTTTTGCTCCCGCCGTGGCTCAGAAAACACAGAATGCATGCGCTGCACTGCAAGTCCTCTGATCCTGAGTGTGGAGCCTCATGTGTGGATTCCGAGACCCTTAGGGAGAAATGGCATCAGGGCCATAGGTTAGAGATACGTTACTTTGTGCTCATTAGTTTTTCCTCCCTCACCCACCATTGTATCAAACTGCAGACAAAGAATTTTGCCTCTTTCCTTTCTTCCCAGTGTTACACAGCCAGCAGGGAATTTTTCCCCTGGTTGACTCTGCTGTCCTTGTTCATAGCTCTGACTCCTGCCTTCTCATTTTTCTGCAAAAAGATTTCCGAAAGAAGTGCATGTTGATTTGCTGTATGGCTTCTTGATTAGATGGCAGATTTGTAACAGGGGTGGATGTGACAATCAGGCAGGCTTTGATTAGACCTTTCTGATATGTAAATCCAGGTGGGTAAGATAAGTGGCGTTAGGCTGAGACTGGCTACAAAGGTAGGGAGAAATCCCAGGTGACTGGAATTAAAGAACTGTCTGAGCCGGTGTTTGGTGCGAATGATGTGAATTTCAAAGAGCCTGGGATAAACACTCACTTTCAGATGGGCTAATTTATGCAGGAAGTCATTTGAGAAGCCATTCTCTCATCCCAGAGAGTTCATAGAAGCCAGCAAAAAATGGTTACACACTGGAGTGTAAACATTGGTAATTGGTAATTAATGGGCACACCTACAAGGAAGGCATATGCCAAATTAAATTGATTGCTTGAATCCCTCATTGATTCATTAAATAGTGTGTGTGTTTTATGAGCTCCTATTTTATCCAGGCACTGTTTTAGGTGCTGAAGACTCGGAGATGAAATAGGACAAGATTAAGCCTTGGGAGAGCCTGTAAATGAAGGGAGTGAACACTGGCTGAAAAGTATTATC